>CAAKHB010005519.1:115218-175647 GCA_901007665.1 Aeoliscus strigatus | reverse complement strand
GACCTGGTTCACCTGGGCCTCCCAGGCTATCGAAGCTGGCTGAGCTATTTCTCCCTGCTGCTGACGTCCCTGCTGCTATTTTTTTTGTTATTTTCGCCCCTCATTCAACACCTCCACAGCACACATATGCATCACTGTCACTGCTCACTGTGTTGACCTACTGCACCACTGTTGGCTCGTGGGTCCCTTCCTTGCGATAAATCAGTTACAATTACCCTCTCAGGATACAAATATTTTATGAATTATTTTATTTATGTAATGTATGAATAGAATAGAATAGAATAGAATGACCCATGAACCCACGTGTTGTATTATATTGCATTTTCAAAGTCTATTCTGACCGTATTTATGTATTCTTGCTCTATCAATCTTGGTAATCGTTACCTGTGAGATAGTAGTACAACCTGACAATGGATCGCTGGCCAGAGTAGATGTCACACTGGTAGGTGCCCTGGTGCTGCTCACTGGTTGAAGGGATGGAATAGAGCCGGTCCACCCCCGCAGTCACTTCTGTGAACTGATCCACTTCCTGAGTTTTCACCTGGCCAAGAATAAGTTCATGTCAATACTGTAGATCTTTTCTACGGAAGGAAAGTTATACATACTCGTTATACATACTCAGACTATACATACTGGAGAAATATGCTGATGTGCTTTGATTTTAAACTTTTAGAGAGAGTTAAACTCTCCTCATATCTGTGTGTTAACCATGAGCCTGACCAGCAAACAGATTATTAACCTCAGTGCAGATACAGACTCACAGATGTTCTGACTGCAGATCAGCACCACTCTCAGGGAAGTCACAGCATAAAAACGTTAGGAGCTAAAAGCATATTTTAACATTCACTGATGTAGCTGTTAGTGTAAGTTTGCAGGTGACGTTTTCTTTCTTGTTGTTTTGGATAATACAAGTGCTTTATTGTGAAGTTTGTGTAAACAACCCTTGAAAGCCTTTAGTTACAGTATGTGCACCAACAACAAACTACTGCAGAACTGTCAGAACAGTGAAAGGACTTGAGATCATAGTTCCACTGGAGCTGATACCTGTCTCACAAAGGTAACAAACATGCCCACTAGAAACTTACAAATAACTTGACTCACTTGCTAATTGCACAAAAATACACAGATACCACTTCCAACATACCTGCTGTGCAAACCTCCAGGTCATCGTGAAATCACTGGGTAACTGAAATGGCACGTCACACAACATGAGGGTCCTGCTGCTCTCTGCTACTTTCATTTCTTCAACTGAAATGAGATATAGCCACACACACACACACACACACACACACACACAGGGAGAGAGAGAAATAGAGAGAGAGAGCGGGAGAATGGTCACAGGGGGGCAGCTTTTGCAAGGAGTGCTCCTTAATGATAGGACTTCAGCCCAGCATCTGAGGAGTGAGTAGAAGTAATGAAATGCTAAACAGTGGCTGTACTATACATGGTTGATTCAAATTACATAGTGTGTGGGAGTCAGCTGTCACCTTGTAGAAAGAAGCCAAGGACTTAAAAAGTACCTTGGGGGCTCTGTGCAAAGGATATAATAGGTGGAAATAAAACCATCTCTCAGTCTCTTTTTCAAATCCTGACTTTCTGCTACGAGCATTTCAGGGATAAAAATCAGAGAATTTCGAGGATCAAGAGCGCTTGTAAAGGTGAAAATATCGTTGTGTAAGGAGTGTGGATTAGTTTGAAAGTTGTGATGTAACAGTGTCATGAATCTAAAACGTTGGGGCACATTAGTGAAAGTCACCTGGGCAGTCGAGGGGGAATTCACAGGAGTCGTACTGGCAGGTGATGCAGTTGAACTCTGCACCTGCACTTTGAAAACCTGGGGGATGAATGAAACCGAGCTGTTTGTGCTTCTAAGCGCTTGACACTATAATAGGAGGTATTCTACAAAGACAGAAATGAGGAAATTCAATGGTTCTGAAAGGATTTAGGCACTAACCGCATGGAGGGAAACATCCGCTGACTGTGAAATAAATGAAAGATAATGAACTTGGATTATCACTGTATTTAGTTCCAGCATCCAGACGTATGAGTCAGTTCAACCCGCCAGCCTCCTGCAGCTTCTCTGCAGCATTTGAAAGGGTGTAATAACATAACTGGCTTATGACAGAGAGCACAGAGATCAGAGGGAGCTCTAATGACCGAATTTAGGCCTTACTAAGGATGAAAAGATGGTGGAAAGAAAAAGAAACCACATCTCACCTCTAGGCAGTTTGGAGGCAGCCACGATGAAATTGTCTGCTGCTGCCTGTAACCTTTCCTCATACACTGTGTCTGATGGATGAGGAGGAGGAGGAGAAAGACAGAAAGATCTGGTTCAATATTTCCTGCTCAATCGTGTGCTTTAGGCCATCATTTTCAACTGAAATTCATAATTTCCAGCTTCCCTACGTTTCCGACCGGACTTAATAACGGCAGCACATATGTAATTTACTGGGGTTAGCTACCCTTATTGAGCTTTTTGTCGAACTCCTTGATCAAGGGCATGATCTCTGCATGCAGGATTTCCTTCAGCTGTTTGTCAAAGCCTTTTCCTGGAGCAAACACATGGAAAGTTTCAATCTGCAAGTTTCAATCTCCTGTGCACGTCAGCATCACTTCAAATGAACCTTATTGAGTTTGAAGACATCCAAAGGCCGATCAGTCCCTACCTACTCGGCCAGCCTGGATTACTCTGTCATTGTTGTTGAATATACGGTCCAACGTCCTGAAGCAGGAGCCAACATTTTGGACATTGTGTTCCGTCCAAATGTGGCCCCAGCAGAGGCGACCACTGTCCTGAGCGTCCACGAAACACTGATAACAGCTGTGAGAGGGGCCGGCCAGCCAGCCAAGCAGCCCAGTGACCAGAAGCAAACGGTCCATAGCTGCATAACACGAATTTCGTATAATAACAACTTCCACCACGTGTGTATTAACGAATAATGCAACAAGTAAACAGACGTGTGTATTCACGTTGTGGATTTTATGGTGGATACTTGATTCTTTTAATAGTTAAAAGATCAACTCAGCGGGATTTGAGCGGATTGGTGACCCCCCCACCCATGAATCGGTCGATTGCATGAAACAAGTCATTTGTTTTTGCCTGGTCTTCGCCACCGTCTCGTTGCTAGGCAACAACCGTAAACACACAGACAGCGTGCCTTTATTCGTCACCAGTCAATCGATGAGTATCATCTATGTAAAATTACCGAATGAAATACCACTGCCCCTCACCTCAGCCTGTAGATCACATCCATTTTACAAACTTGTACTCTTCCGACCATGGTGTCAGACTCGGCAGCGCCACCCCGAGTGCCGTCAAAGTCATGACACTGCAGGTTTCACTTGTGTTTCTCAGAGCACCATTAGTAAAACTGGAATGAGTAATATGTTCTGTCATTAAAATGGAATTAATGTCGTGGTTATCGCTTTCATTATTAAATTAGGAATCCAACTGACTGCTTATGTTGTTACCAGTTATTTTCGGAATTAACGGCTCTTGTACTTTTCCAACTCAGTGAAAACCTTTAGTCTTGAATGCTTTGAAGTGTTTAACTGTACTGAGCTAATAATTCTCTTTCGGATCCATAATGTATTTTTTTAAAAAGAAAACTGGAAAATATATAGACTTCCTGAAGCAGAAGTCAACGTTTCACAGTGTTCAGTCAAAATGAGGCCCCAACACAGGTGACGACCGTCCTGCACATCTGTGTTGATAGCAGCTTTGAGAGGTGCTGATCAGCAAGCGAACACATACAAACCAAGTAAGACATTTAGCAGTTGGTCAAGATCAACATGGGTAAACAGTTTTTATTCAAATGCTTTCAACATGACAACAAATTCCATAGTTCCATGGTTTCCTGGAGCAAACTGAAACACAACCTTGAATACCAACTGAACAGGGCTTGGCCGTGAGACTGTAAGTAAGTTTGAGAGTTTGAAAGTTTTGAGCTCATGCTGTCTCAACATGCTGGGGTTTTGGAGTCGAGCATCACTGACTCGTGCTGTAGTACCCTGAATTCTATTGTCTCCAGTCCCCATTTCCTGCTGCCTCAATGCACCAGTTTTACTGCAGAGCCAAGAGATGGAGCCAAGGAGGGAGGCGGCAGCGGCGGTGGCGGTGGGGGTGGGGGTCGGGGATATGAAGCGGGTGTTAAATGCTTATGTATGTGTTGAGGTGAAGTGGTAAGCGTGGTGGAGAGAAAACCCATGAGAAATATGCAAGAATACAATTCTAACTGGTAGTAACGAGATGGCGAGACGAAGAATGAACGGCAAATTGTGAAAGAGGAACAAATGGGACGATAAAATCTATAGACTAGTGAGCAGCATGGAATAAAACAGTGGAGGTGAGAAAATAAAAGTAATGCACAAAGAACCCTTAAAAAAACAGACACACACACACACGAAGAAACAGAGGAGACAATGGCGAGGAAGGTGGAAGAGGTACGAAAGGACACAAGTGACAGAGGCAGAGGAAGAGAGAGCAGGACTACAAATCAAGCCGACCGCCTCATCACCGCCTCTATACCCCATTTGTCTCCCATCCTCCTTTCCAGCCCCCACTCCTCCCTGGTCCCTTACTACCGGTAGATCTCCATGGCAACCAGACAGGGTGCCTAATACATGAACTTAATATATTTCCAGTGGCAGGGTGAGCAGGGTACTAATGCATTCATCTGTCTCCCTACAGACAAACCAATCAATATTAGACAAAAGTCTGCTGCCGGAATGCCAAAGTTAGCAACAGTGAGCCAGATATATGCACACGGAAAATCCCAAACGTGTGCGTGTGTAAGAGAGACGATTTTGTCGATTTGTCTGTAGATTGAGTGTGTTTATACTGTACATGTACAGGAGCATAAGATCTGCTCATTCACAGCTTGATAAGTTGTAAAACCAGATTTTTTGCATTTGTGTTCTAACGAAATTAGAATCATCACCTACTATTTTATTCAGGGACATGTGGATAAAGCGGTTGTTAGCTCAGCTATGATCCATTCAGTGTACGAGGAGAATAAACACATGTAGAATGACAATGTGACACTTGTGGATTTGCTCAGTGCGTTCCTGCTTTATTTCTCATCAATTCACACGTATTTTTTCCAGTATTTTATTTACACAGCAGCGTTTATTGAAGCAGATTCATGAACATGCATATGATGGACGTTCCAGCTGTTTTCTGAAGATGGGCAAAGTGACGGGGTCACAACCCTCGGCTGTCTCCCTTCTGGACCCACTGAGGGCTATAACACAAAGCCAGCCATAAGAGTCGGCCCCCTGAAAGTGCCTGTGAGACAACAGGAGGTAGATTCTTCTTCTTGTCCCACTTCCAAAGTTCATGCTCATGATTCGACAATTCAGTAGGCACAAGATGAATTAGAACCATTGTAGGAAAGGATGTTGAAACTGAATGCAGCCCTGCTCCCGAGGACCTCACCTGTGACCTGCTTTGACCTCACAGGTTAAGGGTCTCAGGGACAGAGGGGCATACTGGGAAAACAAGATACACTGAGGGCTCAGAAAACAGCCATTCACCACACAGAGGAATCAAATATAGAAACTAGTCAATGTATTTCAAGACGCAACAGTCATTGCACCAATACAAAGACATGACCTCATCTGACATTTGGATTCTGCGGTACCGACCGGACCGCTGGTTTGCTGCAGATCACAAGCAAGGCGGTGTAGTTCAATGAAATCATAAAGCGAATAATCACCACACAACACTTCCACAACAGTATTTGTTCTTTAGAATTAGAGAATATTTTACAATGCAGACTGAAATAATCGCAGTGGCGCAGCAACAGAACACTGATGAGAAGTGACTGTTTAAGAGCCTGTTGTGAAATGACATGATGCACTTTACAATGTCTGACAATATATACAAACTTACCTTACATTGCACTTACCTTAGTAAATGGTATACTTGTGTTTATCCTCTCCCCAGTCGCCTGTGAAGAAAATCAAACTGTATTAATTAGTGCAATAATAATTCCAATGGTGCATGAGGTCCTGGTTTAATGGTTAGTTTTTTTTCTATATTTATAAAGGAAATGACAACAATGACACCATATCAGCAAAATAATGACATTTTGGTTAAACTGCGTCACCATGAAACTTGTGACTGCAGAGTTACGTGTACATGTAAAGTAGATTTTGATGATGGAGAGAAAATCCCTTGACTGAAGATGTGACAAAACAACGCCACCTATTGGTAGACAGACAGAAGAACACACATCGACAGAGAGAGAATATGCTCAAATTGTGAGCAAGAGAAAAAAAACATCATATTTCATATTTCATGATGATGATTACATGTGACCAAACGGTGCGATGTGAATGTGTCATGTGCTGCCTCACATGCTGCATTACCGCATTTGTGTGGTGAACTACAGGCCTTAGGATTTTGGAAT
This sequence comes from Aeoliscus strigatus, assembly GCA_901007665.1. Taxonomy (NCBI): domain Eukaryota; kingdom Metazoa; phylum Chordata; class Actinopteri; order Syngnathiformes; family Centriscidae; genus Aeoliscus; species Aeoliscus strigatus. The sequence continues at coordinate 169,234 of CAAKHB010005519.1, read as the reverse complement.
ACAAAGGTGTGATTTTCAGATTGCCTTGGTTGGAAGTGGCAGACGTGACAGCTGGAGGGCAACATCTGTTGTAACTTCACCTGCAAATGAATGATGGATTTGGCTGCAGTGAAGAAATGAGGAAACACTTTCACTCACGTCAGTATTGAAAAAAAACAAACTTGAAAAATGAATCGTTGCACTGCACAGTCTTCAATCCATCCGGTATGAATCCATTTTGTATATCATTACCAGTCATTTCTAGTTTTTGGCAGCTCTGTTGTTTATGAATCGACCTGCAGGACATAAACGACATGCAATTTTTCATTAGATTCACAAATGCAGAAATGAGCGCAAAGCTCCAGGTTGAACATGAAGCATCTCCATAGCAGGTCTGAGCACTCATCCCAGACACTGAGTGAAAGTGTGTTAACACAGACACAATGTCACATCTACGCTAAGAAGCTGTGTGACTGAATCAAAAGTTTCCTAAAAATGAATGACAGTTCTGAATACTACATGTACTTTCACCTTGGGAGTGAGAATGTTAAAAAAAGAGATCACCTCACAGTCAGCCTCTTCGTTGCCTTTCATTCCCAGTCAGTGTGAGTCTGTTTTCCCTGTGCTGAAGCATCTCTCTCTCTCTCTCTCTCTACGCCGGTGCCAGACAGCGAGCCCAAAGGCAGGCAGGTTATAGAAAAGAGTATTGATTCCATTATACTGTTCCCTACCTACCTGAAGAAACCCAACAAGTATGCAGCAGTTCACCCTTTGTCTGCAAAGAAGAAAGAAAAAAAGCACATGCACATGCTCACTTCCACACCAACCACCCGGTCGGCGCACATGCTCTCCAACGCTTGCAGACATACACACGTTCACTTACCCTCCAGTGCTGCGTTCACGCTCTCCACTGGTTTGTGCATTCATTGCATCACAAAGTCTCCTCTCTTTTCTCTCTCTCCCTCTTTCACTCCCTCTAGTCGTCATCCTTGCCTGCCCCTCTTTTCTTCTCACATTTTTCAAGTCTCACGTCTCTACGAGCCCAGTACCCCCCACCCCCGACACATACACACGCACGTGCACTTTAACTCTGTGTGTGTGAGAATGTGTGAGAGATGAGGAGAGAGTGAGCAAGAGTGCAGCGAGTGCATGTGTGTGTGTCTGTTTGTGGGTGTGACTATGAAAAAGAGGTTGTGTGTGCGCGTGCGTGTGTGTGTGTGTGATGGGAGAGGGGTGGCGTAGGAGGTGGTGGGGTGGTAAGGAGGCAAGCAGAAAGTGGGGATGGAGGGGGAGGGTCAGAATCGTCTAATAGAAGGAGAATAGCGAAAAAATATGAAGCCCAGGAGTCTCATGAACCTGAGAGCCCGGCGTTATCTGCCTCTTCCTGCATGTACAGCAATCTTACCAGCATTAAATTGATTACTGGATTTATGGCGTTTCCCAAATGCAACTGTAAATTGGAGCTGGATTCACAGCAGACACAAAGAATAAACCATCATGGGAAGCTGTACCACCTCTGAAAAATGTCTTGATTATACAGCTGAACATCAGAGGTGAACAATGCGTATTTGGCTGGTCGACACAACACATCTGTAGATACGTATGTACCTGTAATCAATCCGACCTGCTGTGTTCCTGAATTGTTTGTTATTACAAGTTTGCGCTTAGTCGCTCAATTGGTTTCGAAGGCAGTTTGATTGCAACACTTTAATATTGGAGAGGAGGGTGAGTTGGTGAGCAGTTGTGCTTGCTGGGTAACAGAATCATAGGGCCCTGAGGGAAATTCAGAAATGACAGTAAATCTAATATAGACTCACCGCTTGGCTGTCTGTCCAGTGAGACGGAGCACAAACGCTCGACGTGCAAGCATCATTAATGGCCCTGAAGTGTTCAGGCCATGTTGTACGACAGAGCGTGTGTGTACACAGCAAATGAGGGAGGGTTTTTTTGGCCCGAAGGAGTGAGCCGAGACTCAGCCGTGCAATAATATCACCTCTTTGATGGATGGCAATAAAGAAAACCTATGGAACTGTGAGAAATAGGACAGACAGCAAATATGACGTGTGTAACGTTTAGTGAATATTTCAAAGGCGTCAAGGGGAAAAGCAAGAAGTGACAATGATGGGAATCAGTTGAGACAAACTCAACTTCACCTCCTTTTAAAAGGCTCTCAGATGAGGCTTCAGCCTCATGAATATGCAGCACCAGGATCCAACCTTTCATAAATGTAGGTTAGAATAACAACACCACACTATACATTCATAATACCTGCTAAATATTCAACATGTACTCAGGTTTCTATGTTCTAGTCGCTGTCACTTCAGCAGCAGGCTTTCTAGAGCCGTATTCTGTGAGGTTTAATTTATGCCCTGCTCATATGCAATACAGGACTGCAGTCATACTGTACTGCCACACTACATCTACATGTATTGCATTTAGACTGTGTGGAAACACAGTGTGTATGATGTGTGTGATCCTGCTTTCATGGTTCGTTTGCGACACCAACTTTCGATGGGGTATACGTTATGGAGAGCAAGGACGTTTGCCTGCTCTCCGTCTGTCCTCTTGCCAGCACATGGAGGCATTTTGTCTTTAACGCCAAATAAAAACGGTGGCATGAGTTTAAATCTGACTGACAAATACAGAATGTCACAGACAGGTGTGTGTGTGTGTGTGTGTGAGTGTGCTGCCTGTGGCTGCACTCTGCAGTGCCACTGAGAGACAAAGCACTGGGAGAGATCCTCAACGATGACATCATCAGTCTGGGATGGTGTCTGCCTTGTCTGTCTCTGGATAGGGATGCTCTAGTTTGCAGTTCTATTACGAGTGTCTGGAAACGTCGTTTTAACAGGACATCGCCCCTAATGATGAAACATGGACGCTCACATTCAAAGAACAGCTCGTAATTTAAAGTGACTTGTTTTTTATCAGGCATTTCAAGGACGGTATGTGGCTTTACAATGGTAGAAGATTTGTTGTTTTCTTCGACCTTTATCAGACATTTATCAGGCAGCAGATGCTCAGTGAACGTCTGAGAATACGTTCACACATATGACCGGCGTATGGCATTTGGCTGCATGGAAACAGGGCCAAATATAGTTGCTCATATAAACAATCGTCAACGAGCAGTGGAGCACATAGCACTTCATTATCCTCGTCCCATATAACTCACAACTGTCAGACCTTCAGCCGTCTCTTTTGGCAGGAGAGCTGCATTGAGGGGGAACGATAAAGACGACAGACATCTGCCGAATCAGCACAATTATGATACATGCTGCCCCCCCCCCATACACACCCCTTTTTACAGGGGAGGAGAACTGCCTAACGCACTGCAGTTGGTCTCAACCACCAGGCTGACAAACTGAGGAGATAAAGGTGGAGGCGGGTCAGAGACAAAACCATTTTACCTCTGGTATTCACAGACGAGATTGAAGCTCGGGCTTGCAGAGGGACGTGACGCCGTGTAATCGTACCATTTTTATGAATGACATGTTTCATTATGAGCCCTGTGAATGAAGTGAGCCATGATATAGCCAAACAAAAAGAAACTGGCACATGCGGACGATTTTGCGAAGTTGCTTCAATCCGACCTTGAGGGGATATTGAACGTTTTATTAAAGATGGACAAGTCATCAAGCACTTGGGGATCCGCTAGCAGTGTAACGGCATACTTACCTCTCTGCTGGGGGCACATGAGACGTGGAAAGAAGTGACTCCGCAGGGAAAGCTAGAAGGTTGTACAGTTATCTCCGTGCTGTTTATTATGCGAAACCATACAACCAACTACCTCACACTGCAGAGCCCAGACTGTCGAGCTGCTCTCCAGACAACATCTTCACCAGCAGGATGTGTGTGTCTGCCTGTAAAACCTGTCTCTTGTCCGGATCCCGACGACCAGCCTGACACTTCCCTCACCTCAGTAGCTGTAAGCAGTAGCTGTAAGCCATCTTCTTAACATGAGAGTTTAGCACTTGATGTTTTTTCTTGAATATTTGTTGTGCTAATTTTGTCTGCTGTATCATTTCACACAGCAAATAATTTAACAAGTTTGAATGTTTTTTTGGCTGTTATGATACATTTTAATGTTGTACAGCACTGAAGGGGAAATCAACTTGTAATCAAATTTGTAGGTGGACAAGACGTGGTATGTGTGGCTCCAGTGGCAAGTAAAGAAATGTCTGCTGACATAATCAAACATAGTAAGGACTGGAAAAACCCACCAAAATACACATAAACAGAGGTCTGACAACACTGACTATGAAAATGCTTTTTCACACATCACATCTCTCCTGCAGTACTATAGAGGCTCCTTTTTCATCTTCATTTACGGGATGTCCATGTCTTTCTTGGGGAGTTGTTGCCCTCTACTGGAGGCTGAGTAAAATCCCTCTCACATCTGCTCCGTTCCCTCAATAAAACAAAAAGAAAACAGCGCTTCTACAATCTTCATAAACGCATACTACTACTCATGTTAATATGTTTGACCTGACGTATTTTGAGGAGATGAGAGTACACAGCAGTAATGCAGCATCTTGCCGCCGGCTTGTAGTCGTAGGTATTTAACTTTGTACCAGCACACGTGATGTAGCTGCGCAACAATGACAACTTCCACAGAGACACACATTTTATAATAAATACATATATAAACCTGCTTTGTTTCTACTGGCAGGGACAATGAAGTATCTATCTACCTATCTATCTATCTAGAATCCTCCAACTTACACATGAGATGCGGACAATGACTTGTCCTCCTGCAGACCCAGTGCTGAAGTATGCAGCTGCAAATATGTCAGACAAAGAGAGACAAAAACTACCAGTTGAATTCAAATCAATCAGCGACACAGCTAAACAACTGCAAAAAATGTGTGTGTGTGTGTGTGTGTGTGTGTGTGTGTGTGTGTTATCTACTGGTTTTGGTATTTTCTTTCTGCTGTTCCCAGTCACTTTCACACCTCTCAACCTGTTCACCACCTGTCGTCCACCACCACCCTCTTGCTTGCTTCACCCACGTATGCCTTTTTTCATATCAAGAACTTCCTCTGCCTCAAACCCCAGTCTACAATGGCTTCAGAGTCAAATCACGCAGAAATGCAGTGTAATTGTGCCAATGTCAGCTATCCTTCTCTCTCTCTCTTACGCTCACTCCACCCTTTAGCAGGCCTGTCTGAGTGTCTGAGCTGTGAAGGAGAGCACAATGAAAGACGTCTGAGGTGATTTATAAACGGGCTGATCTCACTTCAGCCTCAAAATTCTTCTCATACTTGATCACCATCCTCATACATTCAGTCATTCTATCGGGACAAAGCCAGGAAAGACATCCAGAGTGGTTGTGATATATGTTTGGATAAGGAACATGATGGAACTAAAATGGAGAGATGGTAGAGAATGAGCTGCTCAAAGCTGAATGTACAGTAGCTTTGTGCCTCAGCTGTGATGCCCATCTTCGGTGTGAAAAACACCTGTATATCACCTCCTTCCTGTTCTTCAGATGGAGTAGAGAAACTGAAACATGTTGTGCATGTAACATTCTCCTCAAATATGCATGTGTTTTTTCCGCAGGTGATGTTCTCGTGATGCTCGGCCCTCTATCCTACACTAATCTGCTTTGGGTGACGCTAGCCTCATATACCAAGATGGCAAATGAGTGTTGCCATGGTAACCTTTTTGCCTGGCAACCCAAACAGCCTGGCAACTAGCCAAAGTGTTGCTATGGCACAGCGGTGAATCTACGTATGCTGGGCTGGTGTGTATGGCCTTTCTTAGCCCTTCCCTCCTTCCAACTTTCCAATCAAATCCACGATAGACAGTCCTATCACTGTCACTGGTGAGGTGGTCGGGATGTGTGTGTTGTTGAGAAAAGCAGGTTTTCCTACAGTTGACTGAATATAGAACTAATAACAATACCATTAAATTAAATTTCATGTTTCTACATCATTTTTCTTTTGACAGAATCTGAGATTATTTTGATCACACATCTCAGTGTCAACATTTATGGGAAAAAATGATTTTACAATACAAAATAACAAATCAGTTATTAAAAAAATAATAATCATTGGGAAAGACTTACAGGCTGACAGGCAGCAAAAAATATTCTGTCTTTGTGTGTGTGAAATGGCAACATGGCTCTGCGCAATTCAAATGAAGTGTAATACTGTATATGCTAAAGGTATAAAGTGTATGAACCATTTCACAGTAATTGCGCAGAGACGTGCCCCACACAAATGCATACAACTTCCATGAGACGAATGTCAACACTTTTATTCCTGTTATTATCGTCAATTATACCTTCATAGCTGCAGTCAAAATATTTCCGAATGTTTGTCGGTCATTGTGACAGTTTTTCATTTTCCTTCTCCTCTGCTGCTACAACAAACCTGTTTAATACGTGTGTGAGAGTGGACTAAAGCATTCAGCGGTGTGAACATGAGAACAAATGGTGTGACAGGTAACCTTCAGACGTTTTGCTTCACCTACACAGGTGCTTTCACTCATCTGCTTGACTGGACCTGGGTGCTCCGTTACGCTCGCCTGCCATCTGTCTGACCCTCCTGATTAGGCGCCGTGCACCTGTTTGACGGGAGAGGTTTGATTGTTCCTATTCCTATTGGCTCATAAGGCTGATGACCTCACATTATTCCAGTGTAGCTCCACCCAACGTTAGCCAAGACCTTAGCCAGAGTAAGTGAAAACTCCTGTGCAAGATTTATAAAACAATACTCATGATTCATGATGTTTTAACGTCATAACCAGAGCCCTAATAATGATTACACAACATCAGACTGATGCTTATTCTGAGCTGCTGAGTCATGACCAGTTCATCCATTAATTTTCCCACTTTTGCACCTGACGCCATAAAATTGATTGCAACAAGAATCCACTGACACTTACCTGTCTTGTAAGTGTGTGGCATGTTTGCCTCGGAGAGGACAGGATGGCCCCTGAACACACATACACACACAGAGAAAGAAAGATAGAAGAGGTCACTGAAGAAGACCACAAAAGGTGATCACCTTCTCATAAGCTGCTATGGGTCATGGGATCAGCTACGGCTACTATACATCAACTTATACTGTCAGATACACAATCGCAAGACACGTTTAATGAATGTGACTGATGTAATATGTATACTTAGACAGAGGTGTCACTCCGACAGATAATATCAGTGCGATTTGCTGCTAAAAGGCTTTGATTTGCTTCATGGGAGTAAGCATTAATATACACATATTAACAAAGTGAATATTTGCAGCGGTAACTCCATTAGGAGCTCTCATTTCACGGGTTCACTGCTGGAAGGCGTGTAGGAAGGACACAACAACATTGACATCGATCCTGTATCATGCTGAATTTTTCCACCGTGGATGGTGTGAATAAACATCACAGGGTGTTAAATTCTTGTTATCTGAAAGCCATCTAAATGCATCCTGCACACACGCTTTTGCAGTGTGGACAAAGCGGTGCATCAGCTCGGAGTGTTAAGCCTCCTGCTCCTGTTTGATAAATATAACTTCAAAAGAAGCAGCCTTAGCTGGCCGACTGCACAATGAGCATAATAACTCTCCACCCCCCTGGGAGCTCCAGCCTAGTTCATTTACTCAAGCAGAGCGCTGCCATGTCTGTACGTGCACATGTGTCTTTGTTTCACTGCGACCCTCTCAGAGGCTCCCCACCTTCTGTTCTGTACAAAGCGGATGTATAGGGGAACCTTTTGGACCTCATTTTTTACAGAGGAAATGCTGCCCCCTCCCTCTGCTCTCTCTCCTCCCTTCTCTCTGCCCCTCACATGTAATGCCTGATTGACCACAGCACCCCTTAAAGGGGTCAAAGGGCAGACAAAACAGTCTGGTGTCATGGCAACCTGTGTGCCACCAACCAAAATTGACGAGTGCGTGCAGGAGGCTGTCAGTTAAGCCTTTAAGAGTGCTACCTTGTGTTTTGACTAATTTGTGCAACATATGAACACACACACACACACACACACACACACACACACACAATGCACCTGCACCATGAAAAGGTCCCTTCAGATCTGCACTGCTGAGTAATCAAGTCCAATCCCGCGGTGCACTGCAGTTAAGTGTGGTAGTTATCGCAGTATCAGAGGGTGTGTGTTGTACATTGATGTGTGTTTGCTTCCATGTGTTATTTTTGTGTGCGGGAGACGCTCCCGCGGAAAAGCCTCTTTGTGACCGCTCGATGCAGTGGCAGCATATACGTGATGGGGGGAGGGGGCTGACGGATAAATGGGAAGCAAATGCATTCAGATCAATACTGAGCCAAGAGAGGGTGAGTGGGTTTGAGAAGAGAGATTGGAAGGTGGTGAGTAGAGAGGGAGGGGCCACGGAGGGACTGATTAATCATTCCTGTATTGTTATTGACTTTCTGTTAAAGTGGGTGAGTCAGACTCTGAATTATGTGCCCGTGTGTGTGTAGATGTGTTGTGTGTGTGTTGCACCGTCCTCACTGAGAGCACAAAGTCATCAATTACAGTCCGAGACTTCCCGAAGGTTCGGGGTTGTCGCTGGTTTAGAGACCCGAGCGGCCTTTTTTATTTCCGATATGTAGAAACTTTTTGGAAGGTCGTTTGTATATTCAGCATAACAGCCGTGAAGGATTTAATTATTCATACTTTGTAAAAAGAGCTAATATGTGGTTCAATTCAGAACAGGAACAAGGAGGCCAAAGAGGCAAACAGGAAATCCCCTGTGAGGACTTAATGGGGAGCTGACGACCGAACAGACACAACAGAGGGCGAGGGAGGGGGGCAGCTGCTGGAGGTGGAGGAGGGGAAAATGCTGCCCTGACATCGGACCCTCTGGCTGTGACCTTGTTTGTTGTCTGCGAGGGCAGAAAGTGCACACACCTGAGCCAATGCCACATGTGTGCACATACATGTTTTATGTGACTTTAAAAACTGAAGCTAATGATTTTAAGCCGAAGAGCCTTTGCACTGAGCCAACATCAAACCCCCTAGTTAAATAAATAACGTAAGACGTGGCTAAAAGCTGTATTTTCCTCTAATTACACCCCTTTCAAAAACAGCAACCTGCCAGAAGACAGAGGGCCGAGCTAACTGAATGAAAACCCCATTCAGTGCTACCTTGAACTTGAACAATGAGTCTGGTGTTTGTGCTGGGGCCACTTCCTGATCTTTCCATCCCTCTGTGGAATCAACCAACCGCAGCTTCTCCTTTCATCTTACAGATGTGACCCTGATGACCCACACTGACCACTGACATCTGAGCCACGTAACAGTTTGTTTGTGAGGCTCCGTAATCAACAGATGTGTATGAACATTCAAGGACAACTGTCACATTAACTTCTTTTATTTGTTTGTTGATTTCCTAAACAGAGATACACCCTCTTTCTGCTTTTTTCACCCATGGAATCACACTTGCACACTCATTGTGTCTATATCACAGACGGTATGTGTGTTGGTGCTTTTACCACCCCCTCCCCCCTCCCCCCTTCACACAGAATCCCCTCACCAAGTGTGCCACCTCTCTGTTTGGCACCAGAGAGCTGGCACACTCGGTGGTGTTAACGTGTGACGTAGGCAGCTGCCACTGTGGAGCTTGTGTATCACATAATGGAGAGGCCAGTCAAGTCTGTCAGTCTGCTGCTAGAGGAGAAAGTGACGGTATGAACCATTTGATCTAACTTCAGGCATGAAATCACAAATCAATATAATGTATATGGGACATTTTTAGTTCTGCTGTTTTAAATTTCATGTTTACATCTATATGTTTGAGGATGAATTGACTCACAACAAGCAAAAACATATGCCAACATATGAGTCACAATCTTAGGTGCCATATTGTTCTGAAAAACACGTCTCTGGACATTCTGGCAGTGAATTTAATGTTTGACTGTTAGTTGGTGGAAGCAAATAACTACGGCAATTATTAGTTCAACACTACACCAAAACAGAACAAAGCAAAATGCAAATAATGGCCATTTTTGTTTCATAGATGAATTCAATAACCAAAAAATGACTGGATGAATTCATTAAAACAATATCTTTTTATTTTATTATTTCAGTTTGATAAAGTTAGCTTAGCACAGCAGAGAATGAAAACTACTATTTTTTACTGCTATGTTAAGAAAACCTGACTTGGGGCTGAAATTAAAAAGCTTTTCAACAAATGAGATGTTATATTTCACTGAGCGAGCTGGTCCCTTGATCAGTCTTCTTAGTGAAGTCTTTGCACCAAAGTGAAATGTCTTGTCACTTTGTTACAGCATGATTGATTCAGTGCTTAACTACAACTGAGTTACACTTCTTATACATTTAACCAACTTCTGACACAAATTACTCAAACAAAGGTTGACGATTTACATGATGCGGCGCAAGGCCGTTTCCTGCTATATGTGGACTATGCGAATGCACAGGGCCCCCGAACCACTAGGGGGCCCCCCAAGCTGCAAGTTCAACCTCAATATCTGAGGACAATAAACACGTAGCTATATTCTTTTTAAAAATTAAAGTATAATACAGACAAAATCATGCTGCCATGATAGGAGAGTTGTGGCGTGTGTTTGTGGGGTGATAAAAGCAAAACCATTTTTGGGCTGCTGTGCTGTCGCAGTGAGTCACGTCGGCCGAAACATATGACTGATAACCGTGCTCCCGTCAGTAGCGAGAGACTTGTCACTAAGAGCACCAAGACTATTTGTCTGGTGCTGGAAAAAGGGAAAAGGAAGAAATGTGACGAAGAAGAGCGGTTACAGGATAAAGGTAAGGTTCTTGATGTGGGGTAGCGATGTAGTGGTAATGACGATTTTTGGGGAACATTTGCAATTTGACCTGCTCGCTGGCTCAGCTAGCCTCAGACTGTTTGCATGTAAGTTAACCTAGCTTTATACCGTGCTTGCTTCATGAAATAACATAAATAAAATTGACTTGGGCATTCTTTAAAGGGACACTATTGAACTATCAATATAAAAACAGATTATAGATTTCTGTATTCATGCTAAATGAAAATAATTACATAATATGAATATCTGCTTATAATCTATTGTAATTGGTAACCTAAGGGGCTGTGTCTTTGCAGGGGCACTTCTGCAATATTTTGGAGCTCCGCCTGACCAGCAAGCAGCAGGTCCGTCTTTTGTTCCTGCAGACGAACAACCTCATCTGACAGTTTTTAGTCAACCGATTGATCCAGCTGACTGGGTCATCAGTTCTCTCAGATTCATTCAGGACAGACTTGGTCGGTAGACAGCCTTTTCAGATTAAAACAGATTCACATTTCCCAAACGAAAAGATGGCAGACGTGGCGCTGTAATTCTAGTTATTGTTGGTTTTTATTGTCAGCACTTGAAAAGAAATGCTTATTCATTGTATTACATTATTACATTACATTGTTTACTGTAGGTGATGGCCTATGTTGTGTTATGTTCAGTTTGAGCTATGGCCTAAAAACAAACATTTTCAAAATTTAAAATAAATATTTTTGAGGAACACTGCCTCACTTTCATTTACTGGTGTATAGAGAACGCCCACTGTTTACTTTGTATGATCATAATCAGTTTAAACTGCTTGGGTGGGTCAAATCAAGAGGTTTCATTTTTAATTTGAGAGGTTTTTACGACACTAGCCAGCTTTCTTCTTCAAGTGTAATAGGCTGTCGCATCTTTGCGGATCATCTAAAAAGGGATCGTAATCTCTAGTGTAGTGTGACAAAATAGGGGCCCCGAACCAGCATCACACATAGGGCCCCCAAAGAGCTAGAAACGGCCCTGATGCGGTGGTGCGGGAGTCCTGAAGCTCTAACATGACACTGAAAGCCGCAGTGATATTGGCAGGTGGTTACTATTTTCTGCCCCACAGCTGAAGTAACTCATGAGCAGACAATGTCCGATGACATCAACAAAGCCCATTCCTCAGGACCTTGCTCCATAAATCACACATGACTGACGTACGGAAGAGAACATAGGCCGAGCAGCAGCAAGCACTGTATGAGGCACTTAAACAGATTCCCTATCACACTATCTCCTGTGGCACCTACGATATCAAGCATCCAAAGAGCCTGACAGAGGAGGGAGATGGTGAGGATCAAAACTGGAGATAGAGGAAAAAGCCGTGCCTCAAGACAGAGGCAGGGGTGTGTCGATGGAGATGAAGATCAAATAGAAAACAGTGCTGGAGAGGTAGAGGGAGACATGCACCGGGAAAAAAAAAAGTCTGGCAAGTTAAGAGGCAACTCTGTCCTACTAATGCAGCACTGTGGAATTCTCACTGCTAACTCCGAACACATTCCTCCAGCCTGCAGATATTAACCCCCACCTCACCACCTCCGCCTCCATCGAAATGCACAAGGCAACCACCTGGCCCCTCCATGAGGAAACCATTCATTCATATCAGCTTGGTTGCTTAAAATGATCTTAAAGAGGAGAGGAAAGTGACAGAGGAAGGTTGTACTTTTAATAAAAATACCCAGAATGACATTAGTTACAGTGCAATAATACGAGGTGGGAGAACTTATGTGTGTTCAAGTTAAAGATCTGCATAAAATCTAGTTAAATGTGAAAGTGTTACACAGAACAGTCTCTCACAGATCTAGTAAATTATTTGACCATTCCCATCAACACACATCAAGAACATGCAGTGTGCTGCTATCGTTCTCCCCTTCCATCTTGATCGATGGGCTCTCAGGGAAATTCTATTTTACAGAAGTACAAATAATGTAACTACTGTAAGTAAGGTCACAGTAGAAAAGTTGGGTTTAAGCACATCTATGATGTGGACCAATCATCTCTCGCCAGCTCTATCACCATTTCTAGGTTCCAGTTACATATATGTCTCTGGAATAAATGTAGAAGAGCGCTGGAAGTTGGGTTATGTCATAGGATAGTAAGGGAATAAATGAATAAAAATGAGAGAAAAAAAACATGAAATATGAGGGGGTGGAAATAGGAGAGGAGTGTCTATTATTTAAGGTGGTGCTCTAAATGGTGCTCACACATGTTCAAACGTTTTGTGTGTAAACTACCTAGTGAATCTCTGGTGTAGAAAGGAGAAAATGGCACGTAGCCACTGAGCATCGATGGGTGGGGCGTCATCCCTCCATCTTAGTAGCATCGGACCAAAAGAGAGGTGAAGGACAGTCTGCAGCACTCGAGTCGAGTGAAGCATCGTTCAGTGATGTCACTCAGGACAACTCGGGGTTGGAGTCCAGCTGAAAATTGTGGGTTGGAGATACATCTTGGAGAAGAGCTGTCCATTATTTTTATTAGATGTATCTAGAACATGTGGATGAGAGAAAGTCTCACCTCTTCTACATTTGTCACAGCAGGATTCACATCTGGATAAACACAGGATAGTTTGACCCCGAACATATGGGCCTGAACACGACTTTAAACTGTAAAATATAGAAACTGACACTGAGGGATGTTGAGTTAACCTGCATGCGGATCAAATCCCATATATGACCTGACAGCAAAATATTTATATCCTGCCCACAGGTGGTTTTCATTTTGTCAAGACGGGCAAATCTTACATTTACACCTTGTCATAGATAATGGAAACAAATGGGTCATAGTAATGATGTAAAGCTGAGCCGGAGTTTGTATTTGTATGTTAATTGATTTATTTAGGAAAAGAATGATTCTATTCTATTCTAAGAACTGCACTTAACACAGTTAATAAATACTGGTTGTATTACGTCTGTTATGGCAGCAAAGGAAATATTTCATGTTCAACTCCATTCCTCTAAATCCAAATATCCTCGCAGCCACACAACACAATGACAGCTCTGACTGGATGAAGACTTCCATCTTAATTCAAACCAATCCAAACAAACCAGCAAGACATTAACGACCTCTGCGATACATTTATTATTATTATTATTATTATCATTATTATTATTTATGTATAGGCTGAACTCTGGTGATCTTTCCTATTTATTGAATGAAGTATAGTTGTTGACATTTACTACTTGGAGAGATCTGTAGAAATCCAAACACTGAGAGAGAAATCAATCCCTAAATGTTCAAAGTTTAAAACTGGTTAAACTTTTTATTGCGTGAAACAAAGGGAGGAAGATTATGAGTGCTGTGCTTATGAAGGAGGAAACCCCTCTGGGGATCCAGATGGTACTCTCATAGCTCCAGACACATTTCAGCCCCAAGTCCTAGTGAGGCCCGACAAACACGGATGCAACTGGAACACTTTGTCCACGGGGAATAGCTCTCACTCATCCTCACTGAGAGAGCATTCGTACATCCACATGTTGCGGTGCTCTGCCTACGCCAGATCCTGGGGGCTGTCGTGTGTGGCCCTTTTCCCATATTCCTCAGATCAGAGCTGCATAACTGATAGCAAAGGCTGAGCTATGTTTACAAAGCAACACATGTTAATGGGTCGTCTTAGTTAAGATGCTGGGATCGGTACGTGGCAGCAAAAAGACGTTCAGGAGGTTCTAAATTACTAACCCTTGCAGTCAAAGCATTCAGCGCCATCTGGCTAAACTAGTGCCTAGAAGATGGACAGAAGCTGCTTAAATGTTCTATTATATGATGGGTAAGATAATGATGCTCTCGCTGGGAGGAATAGATGGTCCAGAGAGCATGAATAGTTAGCAACTAATCAGATCTTTGTACATATTGTACATACTGATAACTAACTATCTTTCTCCTCTGGAGTCTCTACTTCTGTGCACAGCTTGGGTTGGATGTAAATGACCAGTTCATCTTGGAAATCTGAATCAGTTTTTTACAGTTACAAAAAGCTAAAAATATTGTCATTTCTGAAAGTGATCTTATTCTGTTAAAAATATACTGAAAGAAACTCGAACAAATCTATTTGTGTGATAACATTCTTATTCAAACCTGATTTTGAAATTCCTTCTAGACATCCAAACAATGTGGTGAAGGAGCAGCTGTAGTCTGAACCATGTGTGAGCTATCAGCACGCTATGACTTTGGGAAATGCCATTTCAGAACATGTACAATGGTACATGTACAATGGTACATGTACAACGGTACAACGCCTTAATGTCATAAACCTGAAAATAATTTAGCAGCTGTATGCTGAGGTAAGGCTGAGTGATGAACAGCACATTAAAGGTATGATGGGGCCAAGGTATTCCTGTAATTTGCACCATCTATGCATTCATATGCCTACTGAGGATTCATATTTTTCTGTAAGCTACTATTTAGAGTCGAGTATTAAAATTTCTATTTCTGAAAAGAAATAGACCTGAAACATTCAGATCCACATTGTAGTCTACAACACCTTACACAAGTCTGTAGAGCTGCAAATTGTGCATATTAAGCCAAACAACCATAGAGACAAACATAAAATGACATCCATCCATCTTTTTTTCACTGCTTATCCTGTGTGGGAACGGAGGGTCTCTGAAGCCAATCCCAGCTCACATTGGGTGAGAGACAGGGAACAATTTGGACCAGTTGCCGGTCAACCACAGGAAATAACTTTAAAAGAAAAAAATTAAACGATTTGATTTCATTTGCCATTAATTACGGTATTCATGCACATTAACTAACATGTATAGCTGTACATCAGGGACTGTCAGTTTTACTTTTCATCATCAAAAGTAAAAAACAAAACAAAACAAATAGTGATAAATAAATTAGAATAAATATTCATATTTGTAGAGTGGAGGAAGTGACGAGCAGAGTCTCACCTCACACTGAACAGTCCCTCACTAACCAGGCTGACATACCTGTTACCATCTCTGCAGTGCTGTATTGTATCTTCACTTTCCATGAGCTATGTAAATGCTCTCAGGTCCCTGGTTTATCTCAGGAGATAAAAATAATATATCTATCTATCTGTTGTATTTCATGTATGTGTATAACATATTTCCTGGCTAAAACTGCCGAGAAAAAGAAGAGGTACGGCAAGCTAGTGCCTCTGCCACACTGAAGGGGGCAGAGGTGAGGTGACTACTCAGTCAGTACCTGACCAGCCCTGAACATCCTGGCCCGTCACTGCTGCACATACACAGATGAAAGTAAATGTGGCATAAACAAGCCAGCAAAAAGGAAAGTCGACTGGTTTTGGTTTTGAGTCTTGAGTTGAACCCGCAGTCACAAATATTTATCAGGATGAACATTTCTCAGGATGACCAACTTCTGATGCACTGACTGGGGAATCCCTATTTCTGCCCTCTGCCCCAGCAGGGAGAAATGGGGATTTGTGAGGGTGCATGCTGGGGTGCAAAGCATGAGAGCTCGTATCAGGTCTCCATGGAGATGGACAGGCTTGTTAAGAGCGCGGATAGAATGAGTATATATTTCCGGCACTCCAATGCAAAAGTGGAGAGTAACCTAAACAATGAAAGCTAAGAACAAACAGTACTGTGGAGACTGCCTGGGAACAGGCAATGTTGAGAGCAAAAGCAAACGGTAAGTGCAAAAAAAAAGGAGGGATCTGTCATTGACATATTGGAGAGGATGATGGCGGAACAGTTCAGAATTATTGTATGATATGCTGAATATATAAGTTGGTTCAATAACAACTTGAAACTGAAAATCACACCTAGGCTACAAAAAACAACCAATCATCTGTGGATATTTTAACACACAAATGTATATTTTACAAAGACATTGTCTGAACAGACGTGACACAAAAGTGAGTGAACAAACAGCTCTCCCTTCCCCTTCGCTCACACAACTGGGCTGTCAGACTGGCCTGGGCCGTTGACTACTACTGAGCTAAATTCAGTCAACACCGAACATACATATCCTGTCAAGTAAATGCTGGCGATGAAAGCGATGCCTGGAATACGAGAGATGGAGACAGGGAGACAGGGAGACAGGGAAAATGTTCCAACAAGACTGGGAGGGAGTAAAATGACTTCAGGTACATACGAAAATACAGACGAAATGAAACCAGAGACCATCAGAGAGCAAAGATAGATTGACTGGCTTAAAACGCAAACGACAGAAGCGATCTACGTGTATTTACATTTCATTGTAAGTATCAGTCCAAGAGAAACAACAAGCAATAACCAAATGATTAAACTTTTTTTCTTTTACCTTTCCCGCTTCCTTCACGATTTCAACTCGATTTCTCCTCTGTCCCCTCTTCTTCACTCTTGAGTTAGTGCTCTTGCTCTATTTGCAGCCTTCCTCTCCGTTTCACTCCAGCCTATCCACTCGTCACATTCATCTCCTCTTCTCCATTTCTCTGCTCTTCACGCCTCCACGTTGTGGACTTTGAAGGGATATATGGCTTATGAACAAAAGGAATCAACGCCATGAGGGAAAGTACAGCAGGGAAAGGCAGCAGATAAAGTCGCAGGCAGTAAAGTGAGAGAGTCTGAGCTGTTGTTCAGTTTGTAGCTGGGACAGCATGTGCAGGGGCTGTGCACAACCGGTTCCTCCATATTGTCCAGAGAGGACGCACAAAAGTCTCGGTGGTGCAGAGCGCCAGAGATGAGAAAAGGAGAATGCAAGAGGAGGGAGAAGGCATCAGTCATCGTGTGTTTCGGTGTGTGCGTGTGTGTGTGTGTGTGTGTGTGTGTGTGCGCACAGCAGGGTAGGAATGAAGGGGAGAAGAGGGAGGGACAGCGATTGAAAAGAGGTGGTGGGAGGGAAAAGGACGAGTATACGTGGAGAGAGGAAAAGGGGGGAGGAGACAATTTTTCTCCGTTTTCCTGGTCACATTTTTTTTTATCCCCCCTTTTTGTGAAACGATCCCTGTACTGCCTCCATGTACACAATCGCCTCATCAATATGTGATTATTCTACCTCTCCATGACTGTTCTCTCATTGTCATATACCCCTTTGTCAAAGCCAGCTGTGTCTTTAAGCCTGTGCACTTGAACCCAGAGTGCTTTTCTTTCTCCGTGTACTTCCCCTCCGCTGGCCCCCCAGCATACAGGAAAGAGACACAGCTTGCAGGAGTGTGAGAGAGATAGAGACAGAGGAGCAAAAAGGGGTAGAGAGAGAAATGCTGATGGGGGAAGGGAATGCTTTGTGAACGGTGGTTCAAGGCTGGGGCAGACTCCAGTTTAAGAGATGTAAAGGCATTTAACACAACAGAGACTTCTAGAAACAACTACATTACCTTAGCCACGCTTATCCATTGTTTTAAATGGGCAGGGTAGATATCAACATGCTTGAAGGAAAGGTAAGGAGACTGATGGTGAAATATTCACCTGAGAACTTCAGTGTTGGATCGTAACATCATGAAGGTGCAGAGTCCGGGAAGTGCAAGCTTTAGGTCAGACCATGGAGAGGAGTCGCACATATCTGCACAAAAGCTCCATGGCAACTGCTGACATGCAGGTGAGGTTTTCTGACAAAAGGGTAAAGAATGGTGAGGAATTAATTTGCCTCGAGGGTTCACGTTTGTCTCGTAAGAAAGTGAGTTGGCGGTCCGCTCACCTTGACTGATTTAATTGTTGCGACAGGCGAAGGGGGAGACGGAGGGGAGTCAGGAGCTCTGGAGGGATTCAATCATATAGGCCAGCAAGGGCACACTGTAAACTGAACCACCCGACGCCGCTCACTGCACAGAATCGCATATGCTAAATTGTTCAGCA
Source organism: Aeoliscus strigatus (assembly GCA_901007665.1). Lineage (NCBI taxonomy): Eukaryota > Metazoa > Chordata > Actinopteri > Syngnathiformes > Centriscidae > Aeoliscus > Aeoliscus strigatus. The sequence goes on along the minus strand of CAAKHB010005519.1, from coordinate 150,740 downwards.
TTACACAAGTGGTCCTGGAATATGTCCAGTGAGTTTTTATGTCTACTTGCATCAAACATTCAAGTGAAACTGGAGTTTGGAACTTGAATCAGATAAACGGATGAACACAAACTGTTTGGACAAAATACTCGAATGAGGTTTTTTGGGACGGTGCCTTTCTCTGACACTTTAAGGGAATGTACGTCAATATTTGCATTGCTGTACAAACTTTGAAATAATATTTATTCTTCACTTTATTTATTGCTATAATATACATTTTGCTGGGTTAAATCGTAGGCAACAGGACTTGTGGTTTCTATAATATACACTATTTCTCATTCTTTTTTTATTGTTGTGTTTATTCATCTACTCTTAGAAGTTGAGTGGCGCTGTAATGTATGCTGTGTTTAGACTGGACTCCACCAAAAACAGGGAATGAAATATAGGCAATTAAGAAGTCCCAAACCAAATTACATCTGGTGAGAAATGGTCCACTGGCTGACTTAGCCCCCCTCCGAGGCTTAAATCAACATGATATTAGGGTGGCTGTGAGGCTGTCTTATCTGCTGAGAAAACAGCTTTACGTTAGTGTGGACAAAATGTCAACATCACATGCACATACTTGAACCCGGGCAGTAAAGAGGGTCGGCGCAAAAAGCTCAAGTGGGGCTGAGAAACGTGTCCCTCAGAAACACAGCAGCTATCCTCAAATGTTAAAACTGGAGAAAACACGGATAAGGTTGAGCATTCTGAGCTTTTTCTAGAAGACATTTATGGTTTCCAGGGGACGAAACTAATTCAAATGCAGCAAAAAAATTCCTGTCACAAGCTTCTGGTTATTGTATATGGTTCATAAAAAAGTAGTTGTCTTTGTGTGATTTGTCTGCAAGGTGCCAAACTAAGAAGGGACAACTTTTTCAATCTAAAAAGGAGGGTAAGGGTCTAATGCATTGCAAATACAAATAGGTATCGACCCACTGAGACGTGGAGAGAAGGCGGAGGAAGGAGGGAAGAAGATAAAGGTCAGAGGAGGTGCGCACTGCATGCATTTTGTTAGAGAGGCAAATATATGCCCCATATCTAACCACTTTACTGGGGACCTGAAAGGAAGGAGAGGCACTGGATGCCATAAGAAACACTTTTCTCTGAACGCAGACAAACTGTTCTCCAGTCCAAGGGCAGTCATTACCTGAGGGGAAAGAGGCATGTGTGTTAGGGGAAGGGATCCTTATACTGGCACTGATCTTGAAATGGCCTGGACGATCGATCGCATTAAGCTCCCTGTGAAAGAGAGAAATCAATATGTTTTTAAAGGCGAAGCCGGTCGCCTGTGGTGTATGCGTGTGGGCTTCATTGATACTGCCAGATGTGTTCAGAGAAGCTGTTGCTGAAAAAGGACGATCGCTTGAATACTCAGCACTTATCCACATAATCTAGACACTCAGGAGAAAATTGCACATGTACAAGTGTGTATTTGGATCATCCCAGTTTGAGTTCCACTGCCACGGCGTTATAGCATGCAGTGTTAGAGGAGCACAAATGGCACGAAGAAGGAAAATCGATAGTTTTTACATGGAGGACGTTATGCACAATTAGGATGAGAAAGAAAAAATGAACGGAGCTGAATGACCTGTGACTGCTTTTGAAAATGAATTGCTTGGTGAAAGACACTATGATACTATGAGTCTAGGAGTTGCCCGAGGTGGTTCAGTACAAGAGATGGAGTGGGATGAAGGCCAAGAAGAGCAAAAGAGAAAAATAAAACAAATAAAGACAGACAAGGATTTTGAAATTCCATTAGCCATCGAAACAATGCTAATAACTACCAAAGACAACACTTCTTGCAGCTTATTCCCCTCATGTGTCTACTTCCATCTCAATCATACACACTCAATCATTTACTCTTGACTTGGCATCGGGGGCAGAGAGTTTGACCGGGCTGTAATACACACTGGCCTCAAATACCTGCACTGATATCAACACAGTGATGGGAGGGAAACCTTAACCTACAAGGACGAGGTGGCTGATGAGGCAAGCAAAACAAACAAAGACAGAAAGACAGTAAAATATTACAAATACATGTTAAATAGTAATCAGGACATTCAATGTACACATTTTGTGACAACAAAGACATTAGGGGAATGGACATGAGGTTCTTTTTTAAGAATATAATGAGCTTGAGGCAAAATGCCACTAATTCAAGAAAAGACACCAGCCTGCTCTCTAGTGGTCACAATAGGAAACACATTATTGAAAAGACCAACTCAGTTTCCAGGGACTGAAAAAAAGTAATTCAGTCAATTTGTCAGCTATGAATAAAATGCAGTCTACAAGTACTGTAGTTTAAATTGTCTGACAGAAATATAACAAAACTGTAAGAGTTTTGGTAGGTACGACACTAAACACACAATAAGTACAGGTGGAAATTCATACACAGAATTAAAAACAACTCTGTGTCCAATAAATATGACAGCTTCTTCACACTAAGTCAGTATTGTAGGAGGATTATGTCCTCATCTTAAACTCTCTTAAGACTAAAATGTGAGACTGACTGCATTAGTCTTCTGGAGCTGGACAGAGGAAAGGTGTCACTGAATGTGGCTACATCTCAGCAAATGCTATTGGGAACATAAAATGTAAATGCTGTGAAAACACTGTGGTTGTTATTCATCATGCCCTTCCCTCTGGAAAGCACACTTATCATATTTGTAGGGGAAAACGGGCCTCCAGAGTCCAGACTGGAATTTTATAGAAGCCTGATGGGATCACAGAGGAATGAATAAAAATCAGTCTGAAGAAGAAGGGAATGCTGAAGGAACAGTGTGTGAGTTAAGTTTTGCTAGGATCCAAAGTAGGTCAATAAATAATGACTTTACATTCCTATTTGATAGTACGTATAAATACCCTTTATTGAACCTGATAAAGATACTGATGTACCATATCATTCGGCCTTATAACATCTGCTCACACAATAAACTGGATGGTGACCTGAGGCCAATACACAGTTGATTTTAGTGTCTAAGTCGAAGCTTTGGCTTCATTCCAAGGCAGGATTTATTTTCATAAAATGCAACATATTTGCCTTTTTCGACTCAGGTGATCCAAAGAATCAGAATTCAGAATCAGAAATAATGATTGTTAATAACAATTATTTATTGTTTGAGTTTATTGACTCCAGTGGTCAAAACAACACCTGTGTAATAACAATACTAAACAGCTTCTTGGGTGTGAGATAAACACGATGTAGCCAAAAGTAGACAAGTATATACAGTAACTGATACTTATACTGATACTTCAGTGAACTGAACTGTGAACTGAATGAATTTTTCCAGTAAGTGACTAAGTACAGTTCGTTCTTTTCCAAAGGAGACAACACTACTGTCAATACAGTGACAATTTAAACAAATATACCATCAAACCCACTGTAGCTTTAATGGAAAGACTGGTGTAATGAAATATTTAACACGCTCTGCAGTAATTTAGCTGCACAATCAGTCCTTAATACTTTAAGTACACTCTAAACACGGTACTTAGTGTACGTTACTTACCTGATGCCTAATGTCAGATTCCTGCTGGGAGAGTTCCTCCACTCATCCTCCTCTCCTTCCTGGTTATCCTTCGCGCATCCTTGTTCGGGATTAAACCAAAACTACAGTCAGTTGTCAGTGAATGTGTTCAGCCTGTTTGAAGAAACTGAAGAATTAAATGAAACATTATTATTTGTACATCACTGTCACAGTCAACAGGTTCTACAGATTCATTTTGAACTGAGACGATCATCTCGGAGCACCACGAGGAGCTCGCGCGTGACGTTTGCCTGGTTGTCCATATTTGCACTGTCGGTGGGTGACGTCAGCAGCTCGCGCTCACGCTGATGAGCGGAAGTGAGTCACGCTGACGAGAATGTGTGTGCGTGCGTGCGTGCGTTGCACCAACACTGAGAACCGAGCAGCGAGAACAAGGAAGCAACATGTGCCGAACAGAATAACTTGAACTCAGCAGCACAGACGAGCAGCTGCCGCCGGAACCTCCGAAAAAGACTCATCGGTTCAGAGACGTGAGTGTGTTTCCTACGTTTTAAAGAGCTGCGCTGGGTTATTCCATCTCATCCATTGTTTCACATCGGTGATAACTTCACCTGGCTTCCACTTTTCGCCCAGAACTCAAAATACTTGCTCCCTACCTTCGCCGTTGACACCGACGGCGTCAGTTTGGTGGAACCTTTTCCTTTCTCTAGCTTAAACACAGAAGTGGGGAACTCGGAGTGAATTTCCCCTGGGGGCTTCCCCCTCTCCCACGGGCTGAGTGTGATACCTCCACCCCGGAGTCTCCATTACCGCAGCAGGAAGAAGCCCAGTGCGGTGTGTCTTTGTGTCGTGTTGTCACTCAGCTCCACGGTCACGCACTGACACGTGTCCGTGTTGTGTCTGTTGTGTCACCGAACCTGTTCCCACCGTAGTCTGTTCCAGGAGACTCGGGTTACATCTTGAAGATGCCGTAAACCAACAAGTTGGATCAGTGTACATGTTCAGGGCTGGTGAAGATGACAGGAAGTTCCTGCTCAGGAGTTTAGACAGATGCACAGCGCGGTGTGGCTGGAGCGTTCAACGGTTGATTAAATCACAGAAGAACCGGTGAGGCAATCAGAGCCAAGAAACTAAATAACCGGTTCGAGTTTTTATTTTTATTTTTGCCTCCTCTATTAGCAAGATACATTCAGCTCTGTAAACCAGCTGAAAACATGACTCTTCTTTATGAAATCACCAGTGATAAATGAAGTGTTTAGAACAGTGCACGTTTCATTGCGCTACGATCAAATCCGTTCCACTTTATCAGTAAGAGAAGAGTCCACACCGTGTTTTCTTGTTTCCTACACACAACCGCAGCACCTATGAACATCAAAGGACGTTTGCATGTGTATCAGTTACCCTGGCAACAAGCAACAACCGCAGCACCAGCCACATCTTTGTGAACCTGTCCAGCTACTAGGCTTCCAATAGGGCTATTTTCACTGAAGAGGCGGATATCAGGAGCCTTTTTGCTTTTACAAAGAAGAGGAAAGTAAGACCAAGTGGTGTATGTGAGTGAGGGACCAGATTTTCCATTTCCCAAAACGTCAATACTTGTGTATGTTTCCCACATCTTTTACTTGCTTGCTATCAGGTCTTGTTAAATGAGCTCTCATGAGTCACAAATGAAATGCTGTTACCAGCCCACATTGGTAAGGTAGGTCTCCATCGTTTAGCCTCTCTTTGAGCAGTGAAAGGATATTAACAGGTGAAATGTTATTGATATGATCAGAAGTTAAACGTTAGTAACTATTGTACATTGACTGATCAACAATGTAGTGTATCTAACAAGATAATCATTTGGTGCTTTTGCAGTTTAACTCAAAGTTAAAAACATTGATAACACTGAAAATTGTTATTGAAGTTGATTTTAAAAAAAATCCGAAACGTCAGTCCTGAAAATGAGAGTTAAATGCAAATGCAATCTGTGTGAAAATAGCACGAGTCATTTTCACATTCAGTCACTTTCCATTCCTGTGGACAGATCTCTGGACAGATCCAAGGTCACTTTTATCTGAAACCTGAGAAGTTACAAGGAGACAAAATGCTGAAATACGTGTTTTACGCGAAATCAAGAGCTGTAACCTTGGAGTTGTTGGATTGGATACATTGACTTGCTGAACTGTGTAAAACAGACTTGACTGACTGAGAAAACAACAACCCAGAGGAAACTCTGATAACGCTGTGTGTAATATGCACATTTTTGTTCCCCCCCCCCGCCTGCTTGGAAAGGGGGGCAGTGACAAACACAACTGTCAACATTTGATGCACTGCACCAGACTGTAGCTTCAAGTTGTGCATCTGTTATCCATTGGCAGGTTGTTAGACACACACACACACACACACACAGCAGAACACACATATGTTAGGGATTTCAAGTTCCCACTGCTTTTCTCCACAGGCCAAAGTGGCTGCGTCTAACCAAACAAATAATGAATTTCAGTGAGCACTTGTTTGCGCCGCGTTTCATTCTACAGTACAGAATAACTCCAGCTCGGACCTCGAGAACATCAGCATATCTGTGCAGCTTTGGCTTGAAAGGTGGAATCGTCTTTCTGTGACATGAGCTCTGTCTTCTCTCTGGTCACGCTGACCCAACAGACATCCTATCAGAGGATAATCGTTTTTTGCATGTCATGATACTTGACACACAGCTGTGTTGGCTTGCGTTGTTTGTCGTCAAACTCGTGCCATTGGTCAACACAGGGCAATAGCCTTATCTTTAGAAATGTCTGGTGCACTTTCACACACAATTTACACCTTGAAGCTAATAAAAACAGAAGACTTTGCTTTCCCACATCTAACTGAAGTCAGTCTACCAAAACAAAACAAAAAAGACATTTTGGACTTTCTTAAGTAAAAAAATAATGATAGAAGCTGATATAAGTGGCATATGATGATAGAGCCCCACAGTCATACAGTCACACAGCAGCAGAGGTGACATTCTTCTTCTACAATGTTTTTCAGCAGAGACCATGAAACGAGAGGTGAAAGCGGGAGTCGACTTCCTCAAACGTCTGGCCATGGCACGGGGCAAGCTCGATGAAGCCAAAGCGGAATTGTTCGCCGAGAATCTAAGGAAACATTTATGTAAAAAATATGATGGTCACTGGTACCCTGACTGCCCCAGTAAAGGCCAAGCATTCAGGTAGTGATACAACATCAGTCAGTCACATGAACAAGTGTTTATTGTTGAAATAATCCAGAATGATCAAGATGACAGAAGTTGGTGTGTCAGTGAGGAAGACACTCAAACGTTGTTCTGTTTATTCCCACAGGTGCATTTGCATAAATAACGGAGCACCATGTGACGAGGTACTGCTGAAGGCATGTGAGGACAGTGGGCTCACACCCAGTCAGCTAAGACATCTGCCTGAGGTGACTGTGTGGATCGACCCGCTGGAGGTGTGTGCGAGGTGAGTCACTGTCTGGCCTGTTGGGCGTCCCTCAACAACAAGGAGGCAGGTTGACCTAATGATCCGAAAGATGGCTAAAACCAAATGGCAGTGAAGACATGAGAGGAAATGGGTGTTAGCAAAAAAGGGGTATAAACAAATGTTCTTAGAGAGCTTCTTCTGACAGGGGAGCTATTGGGAATGATTAGAGAGAAGAAGTACTACTTCCAAGAAAGAGAAAGCTTAGTTTAAAATACAATGTCAGCATCAGTCCTTCTTGAAGTACAGGTTGATCGCTACGGGTGATTCTCATGCACCAAGCCTGCGCTGCGTATGTTGATGTGGTGATAATATGTCTGCAAAGACAGCAACCAAGATGAAATTATAGAGTAGACTTGACATAAGTGACACACTTTGGGGGGGCCTTGTCGCCCATTACCCCGAGAAACAGGCTAAGGGCTAATGTCAGCATACCAGTATTTACAGTAGTTTGTTTTTATTTGTGCATTTTATTTGTATCTATGCAAAGTTGGAGACAACTCTGATGTAATGGAAAGATTTCCTGTCATCCACAGATCTGGGGAGAACGGCAGACCCTTCACAATAGTCTGCTTCACTGAGGAAGAAGAGGATGATGAGGGTGTGAAGCGAGGACAGGACGACACCTCTGTGGACTCGATAAACATAGATACCTCAGATTACCACTCGGCTACGTCATCTGATTGTGGCTCCACGGTGTCCAGTGACACAGAAGAGGAGGCAAAGGAGGAAGAGAAAGAAACTGTTGAGAAACAAACGGCAGAAAGCAACGACTTCACAATAACAATGGTGCCCAGGGTTCGGAAACGCCATGGAGACAGGCAGAGCAAGATCAACTACACCAGAAATACGGTAATTTGTGCTTCTGTATAATCATCAGTATGTCACATTTCATCCTGTTCTAAGTCGTGTACGTAAACCACAACCGGCAGTAATGAACTCTGTTGAAGCTGTCGTCATGGAACTTGCCGGGTTAATTTGTAGGCAGTTGGACTTGTAGTTTGCTTGAGGACGTTTCACTACATCTGAGAAGTTCTGTTGAGTTCTGTCGTCACGTAACTATTCACATGTATGTAACTACACTCTTTTGATTCAAGCCATGTTTCTTCACAGTCAAAATCAATTTGAATCGTTTGATATGCACATACATTAAATACAGGATGATGTGCTTCATGCTCCTAAAAGTGTAATTTAAAATGTTTTTGTTAATAATGTCAGTTAATAATTTAAGCCAAAGACCCACTCCAGCGTGACAGCTAGCATCTTTTCCCGTGAAATGTACTGCAGTCGTGGATCGGCCCTGCTAACCTCTCGTCTTTTAATGTTCCTGCCTGTTCAGCTTCCAGCCAGCCTCCAGTACTTCTACCAGCCAGCACCAGTTTGGCCTCAGTACAAGAATGGCACTCCAGTGTTCCTCACCCCAGTTTGCACACACCCACCTCCACCCCAGCAGGTATTTGGCTACTACATCCTGCCGCAGCAGTCTCCACAGTTCATCGTGCCTCAGGCAGCGCTGCAGCCGTGGGGAGCCTTGAAAGGTTGAATTAGCTGCTTGAATGTGCACCGAGTGCCTTAGAAGCTCCCTCCGCTGAGCCGTGCCTTACCAGATCTCAGGAGTTCAGCTGAACTCGAGCCGAAACAAGAACCCGTACCTGTGTATAGTTTACTCTTGTAATACTGTCGACTTGCAATGGATGAATTCTGCTCACTGCTACGTTGTTGTACTAACAGTACACTTTACTTCTGTTGTCACTGGGTGCTTGGACAACTCAGGGACATGCAGCAATATCCTTAATGCCAAATAGTTTTTTCTCTTACTCATGTTCTTTCAATGGTTCATGAATGTCAGTCAGTCGTTGTAAATGACAATTCGGGGTTTTAATCTGCTGTAGTTGAAATATGTGTAAATGTTTTTTTTTGAAAATGAAATATTTTGAAAGAACTGCCTGTAAATACCACAGACCGATGTAGCCAAAACCTTCACAGCGTGCAGCCTTTTTGTTGTAATTTATTTGGATGGCACTGAACTGGCTAGAGCGAAAAATTGTTTATATTTTTTGATTCACTGCAGTATATTGCGCATTTACATTTTTAACTAGCTCTGCTCTATTTATAATAGAAAACAGTTCCTTATTAGGGGTGTGTGTGTTTTACGGCTTGCATAAAGCTGGGTTTTATTTTTACACTGTAGTAACCTCACTGTGACACGCTGCTTATAAACAGATGTCAATGAATAATTCTTACATACTGTGACTATTTAATTGCTTTTTTTATTTATTTACTTGCTAAACTGCAATTTTTTCTGTATCTTCTTTTTTAATTGAGGAGATGATTAAATCAGCTCATACCTGAACGGGTTTTCCTTTTCTTCCTTTCCCACAAATATCTGAACTTGACCCTGTGGATGAACTGTCAGTGGTAACATTGCCTCTGTCATTCCGAGCTGGAAGGGCAGCAGCAGGATGTGCCAGCAGATGGACTCACTGTGCGTCATTGAGCCTGCCAAGGTCATGTCACTGTTCCTCTTATGAGTAGAGTGAGTGGGCTGAGAGGAAGTTTGTCACCTCTGTGTTTTGGTTTTGAGTGGATTCCGTTTTAATGAATGAGCAGGAAAACAAGACACATTCTACAGATAATACAGTTCACACTGGAGAAAATAAATAGACAAGAAAAGTGCAATGGCAAATGATACTGGTGACCTATATTTACAAGGAATGTAACGTATATTTACAGGAAGCAGCACAATCAGCCATGAGTCATGGCCAATCCCACGTGTTTCCTGACCATGGAGGCAGGACGAACCTGCTCAACTCAATCACCAGATGTCGCTGTGCAGCCGCAGCATATGGAGTCCAATTAACACTACGTGTGACAGACAACCAGACTTCTCTTATTTCTTTCCACCTCATTTGTTACCACAGGCCATCACGTGGTTTGTTACCTGCTCAAACGATTCAAAGAAGAAAGGTCTGTTTTCTCTGAATCAGCCAAATAATAAGAGTAATAATACTATGCAGGTTTTTCCGAAACAGTGCAAAGTTGCACTTTAACCTCTGATGGCAAATTGTAACAACACATATACATGTGTTATACATGAAACTTCATTGGCAGCATACCGACACTTGTGGACCAATACAAATGCGAGGTCACTCCGCGCCACTCGGGACCAGTGTGCATCTGTGTGTGTGTGTGTGTGTGTGTGTGTGTGTGTGTGTGAAGACTAGGTGAAGGTCCATGGAAGGTGTGCGTGTGTGTGTGTGTACACGCGCAATGAGCCCACGTGTCGGTAAATCGCTACTTCCATGAACGCAAAACGTGAGAAGGACGTGGGACGCACATCGAACTATGGCTTCACCCAGCTGGGGGGACAGCAGAGGGGAGGCCGGGCAGGCAGAGGAAGGAGCAGCGGAGCAGAGCTGGTCGAGCGGCCGCCGGCTCCAGTGCGCGCTGGAGATGGAGATGACGAGCCGCGGTGTGCGCGCTGACTCCAAAGTGGACTGCGTCAGTTGCGATGGTTTGATTAGCCGCAACGGAGGGGACGCGGCAGAAGTGTCGGTGCCGCTGTCTCTTCCCGGGAAACGAATCAATCAGATGGACGGAGACGACCTCTACAGACTACGAGACAGAAAGGTTTTATTGGAGGATAAAAAGCGGCTGTGCGCTTTGGCTCTGGGCGCAGCTCTGCTCGGGATTCTGCTCATGATCATCCACGCTGAGATCTGCCCCTATTTTTACAAACCGGTAGGTTTTCTGGAAATTCACTTCACTTCTCAGTTGGCAAGTGGCGAGTTGAGCAGGTTAGAGTGAATGCAAGTAGTGGCCAAACAAAGTGGATCGAACGTGTGACATTTGGATGTAGTTTCATCTCATTCTGTCCATGGTTTGAATCAACTTCTCAGTTAGGTCAGGAAAGTCGGAGTCGAAGTCTTCAGTGTGCTTTACAAATGCCAAGTCGTCTCATACAAACAAGACAAGAGATCTTTTTTTGTTGTTGTGAATCAGAAAGGTCAAATCGCGTCATGCCTGAATGGAACGATTGGTGTTGATGTGACAAATGGAGGTGTGTTGAGAGTAAAGTGGACTGGAGTGTGACTTGACATGTCACTGGACCTCACCTCAGAGCAAGGTGTTGGAGCTGTGTCAGACTGTAGCACTGGAGTCTTCAACACAAACATGTACACATAGTGTAGGTTTCCAACTTTATGTGTTTAGTTTTCATTTATGTATTTCAAACATCTAAAATAAGACAAAAGAATGACCAAACGGAACTGACAAACGGAATAATGAGCGTCAATCAGTCAGCATCCAACTCCACTTTTTTTCGATACTGCTTTTATAGACATTTTGCATGTAGATTTGACAAACAAAATTTTGCCTTTCATTCAAAATATATTTTAACCTGTACATTAACCATATTGGGTGTTGCTCAATGTTTTCTGTAATTCCTTCAAAACCTCCACCTGGGCTTTGAACCTCCCTGACCTACTGATTAATCAGTCCAGTTCCAGACAGACTATTTGGTAGCACAGCCCCATGACATTAGCATGCAGATCTCAGTGGATAACAATGCCAGGCCACACAATCAACAAATTATTAACTCCCCCTGACTTCCTACAGTACACGCCAGTTCCACATGGAAAAACACTCTCATGAATACTGCAAAGCATCAGACCACCTCCATGCTGTGAAGTCAGTGATTGATTACAGTGTCAGAGACTCACATTTGCAGCTACAATCTTTCGAGAAACCTGTGGAAATATACCCCGACCTTCAGCAACATGCCCGATGCGTTCAGCGGTTTTGGACCTTGAGAAAAGTGTTGCTCATGAAATGAAGTGCACTGGCACGGTGATGACATTACTGTTCCAGTTTACAAAGACGAACCAAGAACAGGTGTTGTCTGTCCGTTCCTAACAGCAGGCATCAGCTTCGGTACCATGGAAATGCTGATGCACTGGAAAAGTGTTCTCTCTCCGCTGCAGTTGAAGCATATTATTTTGGAGAATGTGTACGGGTGATTTAACCAAAGCTTACATAAGTATTGCCTTAATTCATCTTTAAATTTCATGTCTGTGACATCAGTGGGATCGTCCTCCCCTGCGTGGCCTTTGGTCTCACAGCTTCTATGCTATCCCCACTTGAAGGTGTTTGCTGCGGGCGTTAACAACAGTCCACAGTTATATTTTAAACATACCTTTTCATGGTTATGCATGAAAAACAGGCTATTTATGGCACATTTTTCCACATCTCAGACTGTACTTCAGGCTATCTTTCCACATCATTAGGTGTATAATTTGTGTTTGCATGGGCACTCTGATCGCGTCTATGACTTGAGTTCAGCTGTGCCTGAGCCAGAAACGCACACTTCAACCAGGAAGCAACTTCATGTCCTCCCTTGCGTAACACTGGCAAATTTCCTGAGATGAGTTTACAATCCGAAACAACATATGGAGAAATAAGAAAATACAATTCAGACTTAATCCTGATTTCCACATAAGAATTGTCACTGTGATCAGTTGATATGTTTACATTTTCATTTAAAAAATAAGATAGATAAGAACAAGATGTTGGAAACACTTACAACTCATTCACTGAGTTGTAAGTGTAAAAGATGATGATGATCTCTTTCTGTCTACATGTTACCACCAAACATCAAATTCAGTGCAGTCTGTGTAACAGGCAGCTATTGTGGTCCTGGACAAAATGCATCAAATTATAGATATTTTTACTACAGATCTTATCTTCGGGAGCAAATGAAAACGTGAACTGTAATTGGACTCAACTACCTCATGCCTGCTTTCTTTTGCTGTTATGATTGTTATTTTCTGTTGTTGTTTTAAAGTGATAGCTGGCAAACAAAGCTGATGAAAAGTATCGGAAGGGATGGTCGATTAGGGCTCGTGTGAATGGATGACATTTTTGCGTGTTGAATGCAGACACGTGTCTTCCAGTGGTTTTGGAAATTAGGCTGAAAAGAGTTGTGTTTATAATAATTTCTTATAACAAGCACATCATTATTCTCCTCTGTAACATAATAGTGTAATTTCAGAGCAGACAAGCATATGATTTTCTGTTTTGTGCATGTACGAGCTGAAACAGGGATGCTAGATCATTTCAAATGTCTTTCACCACATGTGCCATGTATATTCTTATTGAAACGTCATGCAGAAATGAACACAACTCTGGTATGCTGTGTATTACTTGAATGTGGCCACCATGCAGTCAGCCTATTTGCAGCACATCAAGAAATGACAGTCATTCGATAACAAGTCATTTGTACTTAATTTGTACATTTTAAAACGTTTTAAAGTGTGGTTAGTATCAATCTGTAAATAATGTACTCTCTGTTCTGGCTCATTTTCTGTCCAGTGGAATACCAGCAGCACAAGAATCTACACCATCCCTTAAGAAACCACACAGACTGAAAATTGGGTCACTGAAGTCAGACACATTACTAACAAGCCAGACCAACACTTGGATTCAAATTATTTTTGCAAAGCCTTGGGTGGCCCGTCCTGGTGATGGTGGCTCCTTATACATCCAAGACTAGAAGAAACAATCCGTGTGAAGGTTAACCCAAATTAAGATCACCGGGCCTGAAACAACTGTTTCCAACAGGAAAACATTACAAACACAGTTTGAGAAAGATGGCAGGCATCATGATGTTGAACTCTCTGTTATGGAATGTGGTGAAATGTCGAACCCTTTGTGGAGTCTTCTAATTAGTCCTTGACGAAGCACAGACATGATGTGGATGCTACGAGAGAAACTGTGGAAAACCTCGTGCCATGCCAACAGGCGTCACACCATACCACCTACACTCTCAAGTTTCCTCAAGTTTGAACGGTTGTAATTATCTCTTTAACTGTAAATCACATTAAACTACACTTTCCATTAGAAAAAACACCAGTGGCGTTGCATTTGCTGCATTGAAAAGCTTGAATGAAGCAGCTTCTCCTGCTAAGATGAAGGTGGTGGGACAGAGGCCCGTGCTCCGTTTGGGAGAACAATTTGTGTGTATCTGCTGCTCCAGTCTCTGTTGTGAATGGAAAGTTTTTAATTGCAAGCTGGTAACTGTATTTAAACTTTTATATACTCGATTGAGTACATTACACAGCAATTCCACTTTAATAAGTCTGAAGCACTGTACATTTATAATGCAGCTGTTGGAGACAATTAGTTGCACATATTTATGCTGTTTTAAACAATCAACAGGATATGTTCGCTGGCTGTGAATAGTTTTGTATGAAATGGATATATCTGAAGAATTTACAATAACAGATGAACAGATTTGGGAGGTGCAGATTGGGGAACAGATGCAATGACAAGCTGGCAGCCACATAGAAGCATGTGCGAAACACTATCGCTTAGTATGAAGCGATAGTGTTTGAGGGTTGAATCGTTTGCTGGCAGTGGGCTCAAACGGCCGATCAAATGCAAACAGCCTGTCGTATATTAGGAGCATTGTTCAACTACAACATTGACATGCAACAATGCTGCTGCTGTAAACAAAAAATCTAGTTGTGGCAGAATCCCCCAGAAGCAGCCACAAACCACTGTTGAAAGATAATTGTGCTTTACATCAGTAGGATGTCCGATTGGTAAAGTGATTGAATTAAAATTGAAAACGGTGGTTTCTTAACACTAGGCAAGACCAACATAAAGGATAAATCGTGATTCTACTAACTGATGCTGATTGATTAAATGCTGTATTGACACACGGCTAAATACTACTAAAATCTCCTGACATTGATGTAAAATAACATTGTGACTGATGATAACTCACAATATTTCAAGTGAGAGAATGTCGTTATGGTCTAAATCACATTAAGTATTATTGTGTACTTTCAGTAATTCTCATGATGTTTTAGCTTTTATAAAAACAGAATAGGTTAATAAAGGAGCTAATGAAGACAGTTCCCCTACATAACATGATATTCTTGATTTGACTCGTGGCGTTAGTGGACATCAGAGATTCGGTAAGTCAGGAGCTACTTCATAAAGCTTAACGAACATCAGAGAAGATGAACTGACATTAATGAGTCCTGTCTGGAGAAATAAGCCTCACTGTGCCTCTCCCCTGTCAATTTCTTCCCAGGGCTCAAACATCTCCTTGTTCGTCAACTGTTCCATCAGCCTGTCCACTGGATGTCTCCTGATCCTCATTATAGCTTTCCATTATAAGGACATCAGAGTGAGTTTTCACATTGTTTTTAATAGTTGGGATTCTTAAGCAGTGATGTGGTGTGAGTGAGTCTTTGTGTATTTACATGTGTAGGCACTTGTCATATTTTATGCCAGTAATTCTTGTTATTATCAGTTTTGTTAAAATATTTTTTTATCAACCGATGCTTGAGGGGAATTGTTGGAGCTTTCAGTCCATGGCTGGTAGCGTCAGCACTAATTATCTGTGTTGTATTTATGCAATAAAAAAAAACCTTGGACCAAAAGCTCAGGCCACACACGCACGCTGCACAGCTGAAATATTTTTCCAAACCACATGGATTGCTGCTGTTTTGTGTCAGTTCGATATACATGAAGGGATTTGGTTGAACTGAAACAGAGTAAACATTCCTTCATTTATTTACATGCACATGCATAACATGTGAATTCAGTTAAGTGCCCCGCAATGAACAAGAGTAGGAAGTTCTGTATAGTATCAGTCTAAACTGCAGCTGGACTCACCCACACTGTTTTTTAGTTTATGTACAAGTTGTGTGTATCTCATATACGATAGGGACCTGCAGGTGCTAAGAAAAGATAAGGACAGGACAGGCTTTGGGTGGAGACCAACACACTGCCGGTGCTCAGCCAATGTGGTTTTAGTGTTGTCTGTGACTAACAAACTCGTGTCAGGAACATAAAGATGATCAATGAGCGGAAATAATGGATGGGAGAGAGCTAAGATGGATTGTCCCTATCAGACGTGCAAAGTTCCCTCAATGAGACCACACACACACACACACACACACACACACACACACACACACACACATTGCCTTGTCAAGTTGTGAAAGGAGAAGTGAAACAGCAGCTTGTACAACAGGATTATGGTCTGTTGTACGTCCCCTCCATCTCAACACTGCTCTTGCTTTCTGTTTCAGTTGTTCATCATTGACCACAACCAGGTGGACTGGCGTATCGCCATGACCAGCCATAGAGTTCTTGTGATTACTCTTGAGCTGTTGGTCTGTGCCATCCATCCTGTCGGCACGTACCTGGAGGTGGTCCTCCAAGTCAATTCCTCATCCTTACTCTGTGGAGCTGAGGAAGAGCACAACCAGCAACACAAAGCCCTGATGACCATGGAGCTGTTGCTGTCAGTGCTGATGTTCCTCCGCTTGTACTTAGTGCACAGAACAGTCCTGCTGCACAGCAAAGTACTGCTGAGCGCCTCCTACAGGAGCATTGGTTCACTGAACAACATCAATTTTACCTTCCGCTTCGTCCTCAAGGTACTGATGAACAAATACCCGGCACGTACACTGCTGGGCGTCATCCTCCTCTTCTGGCTCATTGCGTCCTGGATGCTTACTCTGTGTGAGAGGTACGGTGTCACATGTTATGTTGTAGTGTTGTGTTGTGTTGTGTTACATGTTGTTATGTTACATGTACATAACAACTGTATTGTTACAAGGATGACTTACATCGCCGATGTAAGACCGATGGACAGCCGTCTGAAAAAAGAATTCTTAGAACTACACTTGTATGTGGTGAATTAAGTCTTCAAAGAGTTGATCAAAGTGTGCAAACAAACGGTAAACTCTAAACCTCTGAAACTCAGCTGACTTCATGGAGTCACCGTTGCCAGAAAGTGAATCAGTGATGGAGTTCCCCTCCTGAGTGTCTGAGGCTCAGCCAAAAAAAGTCCTTATTTAAAGCTTATTAGAAGACTGTGAAGCACACAGAACCCAGAAATCCATAAACAGTGACTGCTGAGTTCTCAACTTCATGTTGTGTATGCTAACACTCTGAGTTGTTATCAACAGCTTGATAACAACATGAGCTATCGACAAGCTGAATGCATATTTAAACAATTTGGGCTCCTGTAGGAACTCCTGTAGGAGAGGATAGAATCATTACAGTCAGTAAATTATAATTTACTTGACTGGTTGTCCCTTGACCCAAGCCAAGCTTTTTGCAAAGCTAAGCTATGCTAAGCTAAATTTGGCTAACAAGCTAATTGTCAGCAGAAAGTAAGATGATACTGCTCATTAAATTCTCATCAAAGAGCACATTCTCCACAGTGTTGACTTCTTTCTTAAACTCTGATTGTACGCATTACATGTTTTAACATAAAATTTCATCATTGAGAAAGAAACATTGTCTGTGTCACATCAGAATGCTTCTCTATTTATGAGCCATTTCTCTTGTACAAAGACTCACTGGACACACATGCGCATGCGTGCACACAGACGTGCATGCACACTGAGAAAACAAACGCTTTTGGTAGTTTAACATTCCTCCTCAAACTTTGATGGTCCAGTTCCAAATGGATTTCTAATAATGGCTTGATTGTGATGATCACAATCTATTTTGTTACTTTTACAAATTGCCCTTCAACGTGAGCCAACTAAACATCGACCTGATGTTCAATGTCAGTGTGAGATCATTTGTCAGCTGAATGTTAGCAGGAGGCTCCACATGAGCATGTTTACATTCTTTAACGAAATAAGCTGGTAGCTGATTAAAACACCAAATGTCTTCACTCTAAATCATTTTCGAACTGTGATCTCTTGTGATCTTATCACATGCGGAAAAAGACTAAACAGTGGCTGATGCCTCTGTGTCCAGCTGTCTGTTGGACTCATGTTTTATGACCCTTCACTGACACGTCAGCCGTGGTTACACAGTGTGAGTAACAGAACACACCTTCTTCAGGAAATGGCGAAGTTTATTGTCGTATCTAAGACACACAGTGATAAAGGCAGACATTCGGTGTCTCGGGTTTGGGATCAGCTTTACTCCTCTAGTCATTTGAAGCAGCTGATCTTTGCATAATTTAAATGAGAGGAGGAATGTGTGTGTGTGTGTGTGTGTGTAAATGATTGGAACTAAATCCATAATCATCACATACTGAGGACACAGCTATGGCTTCACTACGGGTTCTGTCAGGTGTGAGCGCAAACAGCCTGAAGTCAAAATATTTCAGACTTACGATGTCCCCCCTGCAGGCAGACCCGAGCATCGACTGGTTACATGGAAACAGCCTTGTGGCTCATAGCTATCACCTTCCTCACCGTGGGCTATGGGGACGTGGCACCGAACACTCGCTGTGGCAAGACCGTGTGTCTCTTCACCGGAGTCATGGTAACTATGCCTGGTTATTTATTCCGAGATTGATATTATAAATATGTACAAGTTTCTCTCCTGGTAGCTTAATTATGATATTAATATAAGATGATGGAGTCTGTTACTTGTTTTTAGGTCATATGGATTCCCTTCCACCTTTTCCCTGTATAATTTATGGTCAGTTAAGTTTGTTTCACTTTCCTCCCTGCTCTATACTAGACATCAAGTCTTGGACACATTAAGGCCCCTTTACACCGTATTGCTGACAGAGCCACTGCGAATTTCTTTCTCCACCCGTCCCTGTCCCTGTGGGCCTTCTGAGTGATATTTTGTGATGCTCACCGATTTTTCTTGTCATCATAAGTTGTAAGAAATTGTCAAGTCTACGTCATCAGAACTTTTCTTTGTTTAATAAATCCAGCCATCTACTCTCCCAGTGTCTCTGCTGGACATGTTTCGTTGTGCAGAAGGAAATGACATGAGAAATGTGTGGAGGGAGCAGTTATAGGGAGAAACAGGGGTTCACAGGGGAAGTGATCAGTTAGATAAAACACAATCAATTAGAGTAAAGTAACATAAAGAATACATCACTGAGTGAGTTCTAACTTCCTGTTTCAAAAGATAATAGACCTCAGTTCCTGCCTCACCTTACAAGCTGATAAGAGTCACCGCCATAGTGCTGGATGTGCTTCAGACACCTCTGTGACAGAGTGGAAAACAACTTTCCCTCTCTATTTTTCCATCTGTCTTGTTTTCGTGAGATCCCTCCCTTTTAAGGGACAAACTTTCCATCATAACCATTTTAGGTGGTTTATTGCATTTGGCACCACAACAGCAAGAGGGTGTGCCAACCTGTGCCCATGATTTGGAAAAAAAAAATCCCACTCACTCTGAGGCGGTTGTGGGAGACAGTGACTGGAATGATGCTCTCACCTGCAACACATCTGAAAGAACTCGCTCAGACTGAGTTTGACTCCAGTTTGCAGCTGTTGCAGGTTCACAACACTGTCTGCACCCAACCACTGTATGTGAGGATCCAAAGAGCTGGTACCTCACAGTTTGATAGGTGCTTTACTGATACTGGTATTTGTCACTGCTTGGAGATAAGGTCATTCAAATAGGTGCAATCTTTCTTTTGCTTATGTTCAATCTTCAGTCTCTTCTCTTTCTCTTTCTAATGCAAGCTGATAGAGGAAAACAGGTAAAATCTAGTCTTTCAGTGCATGTGTGTGTCCTGTGATACAGTATGTAGCGGTGTGTATGTATTTTGCGTTGGCCATGTGAATCTTTACCCAGTTATTCTCAGAGGAAACCGACATTATTATAGCTTATGTTTCACACTGAAGTCTCTGTGTAAATATAGCTTTGATTTATTGGTCAAAACCATATGAGGTATGCACATCATCATCCATTTTCCTGAATAAGTACTTTCCCTTGGGGGGAACTTTGGAGCCAAAACACTTAACTCCCCACAACATTTAGGATTCACTGAGTCAGGCTTGGATTCAGCAAGTTTGTAAAAACAAGCAAAGTTAACATTAGTTCAGTGTTATTGAGGTCGGACAGGAAGAACAAGAAGATAAATATATCAGTAATGGACGTGTGTGTGTGTGTGTGTGTGTGTATCTGTCTTGGGTTTCAGGGTGTAGCCTGCACTGCCATGCTGGTGGCAGTTGTTACCAAGAAGCTGGCGCTGAACAAAGGAGAGAAACATGTACACTTCTTCATGCTGGACATCCAGATCTCTAAAGGGGTAAGAAACCTACATTATACATTAAGCAGTATCATTTCGTGGTATAATTGGTGGATTAAAAACTGTAGTAATATGGAACAATTTGATTTGCATCCCTCCTAAACATAATATACTACATTTAACACGACTCAAGATATCTTGCAGTATTTTATATTTCTGAATGCACTGTGACAGCAGTTACTATCAATTCATTTCTTTTCTGAAAATCAGCATATAGAACTTGAAAGGGATATTATTTAACACAGACACCGTTTATCACAGTAAATGTTGCTGAAACATTGACTAACAGTACAGAAATATTTAAAACACAACATTAATGATTTAAAAAGCAATGCTGACAACAATCAAATACTAAATGATGAATCAACTGATTGAATCATCTGTGAGGGTCAATCACAGGTCGCCATGCTGACTGCTTGCAGGGACATATAGCAAGTTAAAGTCATATGTTGTTTCCTGATTGCACTTTGTGTGCTTGGATTGTTATACTGTGTCACAGTGAAACTTCACTGTGTGGATATATGAAAGTATAAAACCATTGGCGTTTTTTTGTGCATACGTTTAAAAACTGATAAATGTGGTGCTATCTAATGAAGATTTATGATGACCTTGTTTTGCAACATTCCCCTACTATGAATATACACAGTCAACTAACCTCTCTCTCATCACTGACTACTACAGGATGGAAACACCACTACTTTCCATGTCATGTGGAGCTTCTGGTCTTTTTATAATCATTTTTCCTGAAATAAAAGTCACCAGAGGACAGGATAGTGTGGGAAAATAGGAGGGAGAGGGGGCCTGCCAACCTCTTTACAGACTTTTCAAGGCGTCAAACAAAGGAAGTCATCTTATTTTCGTCAGGAAAGAAACTTGTGTCAGTTCTGGATGGTGTAGTGATAGGCAGGAAATGTGTGTGTGCATGTGTCCGTGTGTGTGTCTGTGTGTGTGTACATAGGCATTTGCCTGTTTGGACAGGATTCAAGTGTTTGCTTACTGATGGGAAGAGGAAGGTGTCAGGTAAATAAAACTGTTGACATAAAGAAAAACTGGAATTTAACACAAATGTTTAATGACTGTCACTTTCCAAGGTTTTTGTTGTGGCATTTTTATTCAGCGATCTCAGTAAATTGTAAAACATCTGACCGGGTAGGTGCACACAGCTTTGGAGGATGCAACCATTTCCTTTCTCCCGGTGGCTGCATCCTGTCAGTAGGTGAATCTTTACACATTGCTTGTGGTTGTTTTGTCTGTGTGTGAGTGTTTTTGTGAGTGTGCGTGCATCCTTTTGAGTCCAGATTTACGCTGATGGGAACAAGGGAAGGCACCTGACTGTTGACACTGACAGCATCTATTAATAACCCGCAAAACAGGGTCAGTGTGACATCACCACAGGGCTGTTACAGTGGTTCGCACAGGAAGACAAACAGATCTGAAGAGATTTGAAGTACCTAAGATCCTTCTGGAGATATAATGTAAACCTCTTGATCTAACGAAAGAACAGCAAAGGATACCGGATGATGATCAAGTTTGGATGACTCACAATGTCCTGTACAAATGTCTGTCTCAAGATAAAATAATGCATGTGACAGACTTTCTTACCATCTTATCACCACGTTTCTGCTGAGGGAACCCGTTTCCTGATTTCTAACTGTGTCTTATCCAGATACGCCATGCTGCTGCTAATGTGCTCAGGGAATGCTGGCTCCTGCACCGTGCAAACCTGGCAAAAGACAGTCGTGGTGAACACCGAAGACACCAGAGATGCCTTCTGGAAGCCATCAGAGTGTAAGTAAGATAATCACAAAATGCTTCCCTCAGACAGGATGTGTTTGCCTCTGGGTGGGTGTATGTTTGTGTGCGTATTTTACGGGTCATTAACTCAGTGTCAACATGCTTAACAGCACAGTCACAGTTTTTAATGGTAAGAGTAACAATTGGATTAGTTTGTCTCTCTTGTGTGGGGAGGGTGTGTGCACACACAGGGGCCACCCTTTCATCATACATCATACTGTGACATGCTAATGCACATTTTCGTACGTATTGAGTTCTCTTTGTGACTCTTTTCTTCTTCCTCCTCTGACTCCTGAGCCTCCACTGAAGGAATGACGAAAATGACTGAAGAGATACATTTGAAAACACCCAAAAGCAAGATGACTTGTCTGCAGTGATTTGTGAATGTATTCTAAATCAGGCAAGACTGTTGTCAGATTGTCAGAAGGATTAGTAGATTTTGATGTCAAAGAAATGTTTCTAAATTCTTTTGGTGCAAAAATAACAATCTTCATTATCAACATCGTCATCATTATCCACTGTTTGAAGTCAAGGCACGAGTACCCTGGGTTCAAGCCTGATTCAAAGAAAGGAAATGGGCGACATGTACTTGCTTCATTTCTATGGGAATTTCATATAGATTGTTGGAGCAATTAAACTGAAAGAGAATGAATCATGCAAGTGGAAATTCAAGTGTACTAACTAACTATACATTCTACTAACTTTTTGATTGTCTATTTTATGAGAATAAGTCTGCTGACATCACTCAAACCTCCTTGACAGATTTCGGCACTTACGTCTGAAACAGAGAAAACTGAGGGATTACGTGAGTGAAATGGTGGACCTTCCAAAGGTAACTGCAGCTCTGACTCACATATTTTGCTTCATTAGAAAGGCTACTGCCAAATCAGATGGCCCAGATCCTCCTAAGAATCACTTGCACAGGCACTTAGGCTGTGTTTTACAATCTCTTGTTTATCACATCCTGACAAATTAAATGTATTTTTAAAAAGTGCCATAAAATGTAATTTCTGTCAGGAATCCATAGACCCAGACAAGTTTTCCATGTGGAGTAAACCCCTAACATCTGCCAGCTCAGCACACCGTACTTCTTGGTGTGCATTTAATTTATGTTTTGATATTACTGAGTGCAGGTGGAACATTTTGATGAGTTTTAGAAATCAAACCGTGTCATGGTCACCTTGCAGACGACTCACCATGTTCAGTACTGACTGTCCTGCAGTGAACAGAACATGCTGCTTTCTCTACAAACTGAGTGCAGCTGAGGAATTCAGATTGAGTGGTGCTTGCAACTCTCTCCAAGAAAAAAATAGTTCATTTCTGCCAAAAAGTTGCAAGATTTACTGTCAGATTAGAATACTGGAAAGTATTTTTGATTAAATATTTGTGAAAGATTTTCATGAATGTGGTTACAGTGTTTTGGATTTGCATCATGTTAGATCAACATGGATTTTAAATATGTGTATTTGCATTGTATGGCTGACTCTAACAGATGCAGATGATTATGTGCGACCTCAGTGCCAATTGGAATAACTCCTATCGGGAGCTGGAGCAGCGAATCCTCTCCATGGAGCAGAAGCTCGAAGAGCTGAGTCGCTGCTTCCAACAAACCTCTGAGCTGCTGTCTCAGGTTCTACGTCAACACAACCCAGAGATCAGGTAAAGGAGATGCTGACAGCCAGCAGATGTTGTGGAACCTGAGACACACCTGCCAACCAGAATAAAATGTCTTCTTGTTTTATCCTGCAGGTGACGTGGACATGTAGACCTGTATAAAAATCAAAGTGGACAGTGTTGAAATGTTCAGTATCGAGGTGGTCGACTGCTTGGAGGACCGACATAACCTGCTTCAGAACCCCAGAGCATTTTCAACAGCATTTTCAGCAGTAGTATATATGCACTTAAAATAGGAATTCATTATCAAAGCTCGGAGAAGTTCCACACTGTCAAAAGTCTCAGGACTTTCTGCTATGTCAGGGTTTTGTTCGTGGACTCTTCTTCTTGTGAAGTAAGACACATTTTACATGAACGAGGCGATCCAGGAGTCATCTTTCACCCTACACACCCGGTAACTGAACGAAAAAGAAATCTTCAAGCAATGTGGGAGAAATCTTTTATTTTTAATTTTACATTTAACCACCCAAGTTTGGTTGACGTCTCATGTAGTGACCCGTTGGCGCCATCTAGTGGAACGCATTTGGTAAAGATCATTTGGGCCATTATGATCACAAAACAAAAGATGGAACCATCTCAGCCTGAATACAAAGAACTCTACAAAGGATATGAATTTTTTATACAAAAATGAAAGAAGAGAAAAAAAAAGGAGAATGTCAAGCAAATCGGTGTCCATGATGAGGAAGAACTGCAGCAGATTAACTTGCAGAACTGGACTAACTCTCTCTCTGGAGGATAAACTGGAGTTTTAACTTAATCTAATACTGATAAGAATGTCTTTGTAATGTTATTTTAATGGTATGTTGTAAAAAGTACTAATGATCCTGCTTGTAATCCTGTTTACTGTGGCTCATGTGCACACAGTGAAATCCTGCTACAAACTACCCAGGACATGTAAATTAAAACCAGTGAGACAGCACATGTAGCAATTTTGTTTTGAATTTTGACTTTCTAACAAATTGAAATGACCACGATGAGTAAAACACTCTGCAGTGACTAAAGACCTGAAAAGTTACTAAGTGGTTTCAAAGGTTTCAAAGGTTTTTCAACTGATGCCATATGTAAGCGGAGGGTCGAACAAAGAGCTGTCCACAGTCACATGTGAAGGGCCCGCTGCACTTCCTCTTTACTCTGTGTTTCCATGTACGCCCAGAAGAAACTGTGTTTTTCCGTGCTGTGCCCATCATGTGTTCAGCCAAGAGTTTTGCTCCTGTGAAAGTCTCCCCGCAGCTGACACAGATGTAGCTTACAGCCTCGGCGTGCTGAACACAGTGTCTCAGGAGGTGCAGTCGGTGTTTAAAGGTTCGGCCGCAATGGCACCTGTGCGAGCGGTGGCCCCTGTGGAGGTAACGGTGGCTGATGCTAAGGGAGGGCTGACGGAAGATGGCACCGCATTGCCTACAGGAGTAAGCCGCCTTGGAGCGCCACCCGGTGTTCATGCGCTTCATCAAAGCTAACTCCTGGCTGTCATTCTCAAACATGGCCATAATCGTAGGAGCTGACGAGGAGTCGGCCTGGGAGACTGGTGTGGCTGTGGTGCTGGAAGGATTCTGTGCCAGGCCGACAGCATTGTCTTTCCCCGAGTTGACAGGAGGAGCGGGGGGGCTCTCTGAGGAAGCATTGGTTATCGCAGCAGAGGGCAGAGCCCCAGCATATGCTTCTTCCACAGACATTTTCCCATTGAGGACTTGTTTGAAGACACTGGTGTTCTGACTCATGGTGTTGCTGGAGACGAGGACGTGCCCAGAAGTGCTGGTGGCTAACCGGACTGCTGTGCCGGACACACCCGGTAAAACCTTTTTATCAGACAATGCAGATGGTTTGGTAATGATGCATAACTTTGTGCTGACCACTGATGTGTGAACTCTGGTCACATGGTTTAACAGAGATTTGTCAGTTGTAAAAAAGGATTTGCATATCTTACATGCTTTGGGCATTGACTCCGAACAGAACTTGACTACAGGTGAGTCGGTTCCCTTGGGACACTGGTGCTGGAAGTATTTACTCCAGTAGGAGAAAACCTGACCACACACCTCACAGGAATACAGAAGCATGTAATGCTGATTCAGAAGCTTCTCTGTTGGAAAGAGCTTCCTGCACAGTGAGCACTGGTGTTTGATCCTCACACCAGTGCAGTGTCGCAAATGGAGCTTCATGGACCGAAAAGGTCCCCTTCTGCATGCGCTGCAGATGCCATCACGGCGGGGCGCCGCTGGCAGGATCTTATCTGCAGACAGACTATCAGAGGAGTCAGTGGAATCAGTTGAACTTGAGTTGGAGCCCCCGTCGGATTCTCCATCATTTGAGCAGACGTCTGCAGATTGTTTCCATGCGTCATCATCATCGGTGGTCGAGCTGGAATCATCTGTATTCTCATCACTTTGATGGGAGCTTCCAGCATTAATGTTGTTATCGTCTTGGCCCACTATGTACTCCACGCTGTTTTCAGATGTGTCAGGCGTCTCAGGCCTCATCTCAAATCTTTCTTGGATATCCATTTCTGACAGCGAGTCTCTTTTTTGCTCTGCATTCACCTCTCTGACAATGTCCAGTTCTGCACCAGTGCGATGTGTTCAACTCAATCACATTGCTGAAACAGTGACAGCACTGTCTGCAGACGGGTGGGGAATGAGCATTATCCAGGTGTGTGTAGAGTGATGTCAGATGCTGGAAAGTAACCTCGCAGATATGGCAGGTTGCGTTGGTGTTGTGGCTCTCGTAGTGTGACATCAAGCCATGTGTGTCGTGGAATCTTTTGCCACATGCCCAACATTTTGCCCAACCTTGTGCATTATCCATCCATTCACACCATTCTTCATTGCTGCTTGAGTCTTCAGACAAAGGAGGCTGGTCCGAAATCTGTGTTTTAAAACAGAAGGGGCAACATCACTCATCATGTTTGTGCAAGCAACACAGCTTGTGGTAGGTCTTTTGAAATTGAAATTATACACACATAGACAGATACATACTTTATTCATCTTTGTGACACATTCACATTACCATAACCAATGATGTTATTTGGTTGAATGCAGCCCTACAGAGCAGAAAAGTATTTACATATTGACCAAACCTACTCGTTTTGTAAAGATCAGTAACCTACATACTGCTATAGTTAGCAATTTGTTTGGGTCAAGTATCCACCAAAACACAATCCAATATTTTTTGATTCACATTTCTCATATGTTTGTGGTTGTGTACTGGCATGGACTCCACACACATCAACGCAAACTCTACCTACAGTAGCTACCTACAGTGAAACTTCTTTCAATTTTTAAAAAAGTCCTCCATAAATGATTTGAGTATGTCCAATATGGCCCAAACTATGCTGAACATCATGTATGGAATCCAAACATTTTATTTTTGTAAAATGTGACATCTGGTTTACAATGATGCACCTCCAACTTTGACCAATTGGTGGCACTACAGAGCTCGAGACACAGACATACACACAGTGCAATTCATTGGATGGTTCTTAGTGTGCTACTGAGTGATTGTATATCACTGCCTGCAGTGAATACACAGTGGATGTTGACTTCATTGCTTAGCCCACAATGATGTCCTCACAGACATGTTTAGTCCAATGCCACAGCATGATATTGGTAGAACATGGCAGCTGGTCAGTTGTTTGACACCTTTGACTGTGATGATAGACTATAAAAATATGTGCATATGGACACTGTGGACATGTAGCCACTGTGATTACTTTCTGGTTTGTTTACTGGTAAGAAGTCGATATGCCAGCCATCTTCATCTTGTTTTTTGTACTTCCTTTTTGGAGATGTGATTACACACAGCTGAGTGAAGCTTTAAACTGCCGTAGGAGTGACTTACCAATAACTAGCCATGTCCAAAAGCTGCTTTTTCATCCATTTTACTCTAAATGAGACAATAAAAACAACAAAATGTACATTGTGATTCCTTGAGGAAACTGTGCAACAATCAGACCATAAACTCATTAGACAGGTTGGCTGATTTTGGGAGACAGGAACTGTCAGAACTATCTGTGAGGCCATATCCACACAGAGACAGAACCAGGATCATCAGTTTTCCATAAACACAGAATTGTCTCAAGAAATGTGCATGTCCACACTAAAGCACTGAAATGCTGTAGTATATATGCCAAGCCTGTGAGTGGCACTGTAACGCCACTCACACTCATACGCTACTGAAATACACGAAAAACAGAGAAGACATGGACCCAAGTGATACAATCAAACACACGAAGAACATCACAGAGAATATGGATTGAACTAAAAAGGAGGTATTTGTGTAGATTAATGAAAAGAGAAAATCCCACTCAGCAGCTTCTGCAGCAACACTGTCATCCACTACTGTGTTTGTTGTCGGGGTTGGCACAAACAGGTTAAGGGAGAGGTGGGGCCATGGTGTCAGTACAGGAAAGATGCGTACGGGTTGTAAACGCAATTGAAGCTTCTTCAGATTTTTCAGTAAACAATTGTTGTCAATTGTTCACAAAACAACGTATTTGGGCTCCCAAGACGCCTGTAAAAGACTTTTGAGAATCTACCTGAACTTTGTGTGAAGGTGATGGATGAAGTTAACAGGATTTAGTTTTAGTTCCTTCGACCCCTTTATAACGATGCAATACTTCAGAACAGTCAATGGGTTCGTTCCACCCTTGTGGCCACTGTGAAAACTGCAGGTTTACAGCACAGTCTAGGGAGGTGACAGTTCTATTCTAAGCCAGAGATTCGAGTATTCTATTTTAAACTCCCATACATTTGACAACAATTCACATTAAAATGAGGTTACACAGTTTAAAAGTATTTATCACAATGTTTCCGTTATTTACATCTCCACATGTACCAGTACCCCAATGACTGCTGCGTGGCGTCAAACGACAAATCGACTGGTAGGTTGATTTGTCCAAAGCTGATGATCTTTAATGAATTCCTGTTAATATTCATTGTCCGCAGAACGCAGAAGGCCAGCCTATAAACCAGTCTCAGTGCTGTTTAATGCTAGACAGCATCCACACAAGCTAAACTAAGATGGTGAACAAGGCATTGTCACACACCGTGTACTGTCAGTATTTTAAAAAGCGACTTAACCTGTACTTTGTATACTTCTGCTTATGATTGTTAATGAGTGACAAACTATAGGAGCTGAACGACGGACTGGTGACATTCGCCTAAGCCACGATAGACCATAACATGATGTTTGGTCCAGGTTATTGTGTGATAACAGGACTTACAATGCAACTAGCTTGTACGGTAACTTGTGTGTCATGATTTGGACTCTGGAAATAACAAATAAGTAACGTTAGTTTATATACAGTATCGTTATGTTACGAGCTACTATTGCATGTGGCTAACTTACTTTTGAAAATAAGCATTAGGAAAAGAAAAACCCCTTACATTTTCACATTTCACACTGTGATGTGGTTCATGGCGCCCGGAGCTCCTCGTATCCGCTCAAACCGGAAGGGGCCCTCCTACATCTCCCAGAATGCAAAGCACCCACGGGTCGTTGAAGATATTTCGAGATAAATCTTGCTAAACGGCCCATAACTCTACCAGGATATAACTGAATTTTACTTGCATGTTTATAGTCATATGTCAGAGTAACAAAATTATACCGCTAACAATGTTTACAGCTAATGTAACTAGCTAATACTGTAGCAAAAGTAGCAAAGGGTAAGCTCTAAAAACAAAAAGATAAAGAATGCTCTATGCACCTTGCCGAAGCCCTTGAAAACCCTAACCCATCATTAAAATGGCTATACATAAATCCGGAACGAATAAATTCATTAATGTTTCAGTACGACTTCATTTAATCCACGGACGTGGTTTGTTTGATTAAAATAAAACTGACGTTTAGGCGGGTGGAGTTAATTTCAGTACGTTAAAAAAATAGAAAATCGGTTCACGCCGGGAGTTGACGTAAGCGCACCGATAACAAGCGAACACACGAACGTTGTTTGTGTGAATATACTGGCTCGAGAGGACCGTTCTAGTGTAAAAGCTCCACAAATCGCTACAAATTAGCGACAGTCATTGTTGTATATTGTCGATGGGAATCCTTTCGATGCATGTTGCATTGTTTTGAGCTCACACTGGATTGGCTTGCTAGTTAGCTGACCGCTGATAACAGATTTGACATAGACTGTTGTGTTGTCGCGTTTCGACATGTCAGAGTCCGGTCACAGTCAGCCGGGGTTGTACGGACAGGGACGTCGGAGGAGACGACGCCGTGGTGAGAGGGATGTTGGACCTCCTGGTCAGAATCTTTCCGGTCCCAGTCGGGATCGAGAGTACCAACCGAGAGAACGAAGGGTAGTAGAACCACTAATTCAATCCAGTGACATATGTGTTGTCTCGACTGATGACTCATTAAAGTGTCATTCACTTTCATTTGTTTGTGTAGGATGGGAGCGAGGATCCACCAGGTCCACTCATCCAGAAGACCCCCATCATTCTGGCGAAGCCTCCTGGGGAAAGAGTAAGGTTACATAAATACACACATATAACTTGCTTTCTCTTTCTCCTTCGTAGTGTGTGAGATACAGACAAAATGAATGAATGCAGCATAATGCATCATAATCTGACAGCATTAGTAGACAATATGATGTGGTGATATTTGTGATGATTAAGTATTTGTCATGATTCAGATTCAGATTCACATGATGAACCACTGAATTTACTTCTTAACTCTGTATAATGGTGCTAATCGTAGGCTAAACCGTCACAGAATGTTCCAGTCAGTGGAGCTCCGGTCCTGGAGAAGCCAATAATGCTAATGAAAGCTCGTGATGATGGGGCGAAGCCAGGAACACCCCCGGAGTCAGCAGCTCTGCCCCCTGGTCCTGGGCCCTCTAAGATGGAGAGGGAAGGACAGCGACCCACACAGCCAGTTTACCAGATCCAAAACCGAGCGATGAGTGCCTCATCATCAAGCAGCGCGGTTGACCGTACGTTACCATGGATTTAAGTCATAGACCATTCTTTTCCCTTCTGAGTCCCACCACAGTCACTCTGGGAACAAGAATATGTCTTCCTTCTTGAGTTGTATTATTTCATGAAACGTGGTAGATAATGAATTACTCTGTCTTCCAGCCATGGTTGGGCAGGCTAAACTCCTCCCTCCAGAGAAGATGAAGCACAGCATTAAGCTTGTGGACGATCAGATGAATTGGTGTGACAGTGCCATGGAGGTGAGTTCATCAGAGTAAGATCATGAAGTTGTTTTTTACAGGACATACAAATATTTTTAGCACGCAAACTGAAAGTTTTGTAATTACAATCTTTTGCAGTACTTGAGGGACCAGACTGATATGCTGGTGGTGGGAGTTATCGGCCTGCAGGGTTCTGGGAAATCTACTGTCATGTCACTGTTGTCTGCAAACACCCCCGATGAAGATCAGAGGTAAAACTTTGACTGGTACCTAAGAGAAATAGTCTGCCGTTAACAGTTTGGGAAAATACGAGGAGGAGGTGGTCAGATAAGACTGAGATAATGCTAAATAATGGATCCAAAAACAAACAGAAGGTCAACAAATAACAACACAACCCTATGAAAACATAAGTACTGTCTGTGTTCATTCCTCTTCCGTTGAATAGCTGTAACAATAGGTGTTGATATTCTTTCTGTGCACACAGCGGTGATGTGATACCCAACTGCTACTGCAGAGGCCAGCAGAGACTGAATTCAAACATTGTGGAGAAACAAACATGAAATGAGTTCAATCTGTGTAACTGTGATAAACCGATGAAACAAGAGCATTTGCATTTCCAGAGATAACCAGAGATATTAAAAACATGTACAGTATGACTTTGGGTCACAGTGATGCCTATTGGTGTCAGAAGGGATGGAGGAAGTGTTACGTCTTAACCTGAGTGTTTGTTTGTAGGAGTTATGTATTCAGAGCCCAGGCTCCTGAAATTAAGGAAAGAGGAGGAAACCAGAGCACAGGGATTGATTTCTTCATCACACAGGAGAGAGTCATCTTCTTAGACACCCAGGTAAGAATGAAGTATTACACTTCTGTTTTCTTAAACTAGAACTTGCTCACGTTACTCTGATAAGTTTAACAAGTCATGAACTGAGAATGAGAATGAAATGGAGTTTCAGTCAGATCCCTGGAGCTGTCTGGTTGATGAATCTGTGTGGATCTGTGTGGTTGTATTTGTTCCTTCAGCCAATACTCAGCCCGTCAATTCTGGACCACCTCATCAACAACGACCGCAAGTTGCCTCCAGAATACAACCTTCCTTACACTTATGTAGAGATGCAGGTGAGAGGTTGTAAGACGTGAACAACGGCGTACACCTGTTGTTCTCTGATGACTCCTGTCGTGACGGTGTGATTGTCACGCTGATGTAACTACTCTCTCTCTCTCTCTCTCTCCCTCTCTCCCTCTCTCTAACCCGTCTACAGTCTCTTCAGATTGCTGCCTTCCTGTTCACAGTGTGTCATGTGGTCATTGTGGTGCAAGACTGGTTCACCGATTTAAATCTCTATAGGTACGCACTTGTTTATTATATTAAGTCACTGCTTGGGTTCGGCGGACAAAAGCAGAAAATCCCATCCTCCCAGAGGAATGCTGAGCATTTTCCTTCTTGTAACTGAAGAGGATATTTGTTTTCTGCTTTTTTATAAGTGCAATTATTCCTGCAGCTGGTCTTGGGATGACATATGTGGGCAAAACCAGACTTCCTCTTCTTAAGAACTATAATAGACAGATCATTCCAGACAGTACCATCGGTTGAAAATAAGTTTCAGTTGTTTTGCTGGATTTGGAAATGTGCTAAAATACAGCTCAAGAGATATGTAAAGTTCTAGAATTTAATGTGTGTATGATCACTCATTTTGAGAAGATAAGTGCAATGCCACCTTGCGCTTGGATGTGTACGGTAAACATTGGTACCACACAGAAAGGTTCATGTTTATCTCTGGTAGATTTCTTCAAACTGCTGAGATGCTGAAGCCCTCCACTCCATCTGCCGGCCATGACAGCACCGGATCCTCAGGAAGCGACGATGGGGCCGAGTATTATCCACATATAGGTACCTGAATAACACACACACACACACATACACACACTAACAAATGGTATCAAAATAAACTTTTCCATTTTTTGCCTCCATTCAGTGTTCCTTCAGAATAAGACGGGGCTGGATGATTTCTGTCCAAGAAATCTGAAGAATATGCACATGGTGGTAGACAAATTAATGGCCCACTCTCATCTCAAATACAAAGGTTCAAAACAGAAAGAATCTTGACACAAGTACATTCTGTTGATCACAAAATGAAGTTAATACATTTCAGGCATGGACATCAACTCATCCCTCATCCTGCAGTCGCTCTGTAATATGTGGTTCGTTTTCAGGTTCCTTGTCCATGCTGGACTGTAATATCTTCCCTGGCCTGGGGCAGGATTATCTGACAACTGAGGTCAACATGTTCCTACTGCCCGTACAGGAGAATGATGGGGAAGATAACTTGAGCAAAGCAGGTCAGAAATAAGCGAAGTGCAGTAAACCAGTTTACTTCCTGTGTCAATAAATATAATGTCAATAAAATTAAACCTTCTATACTGTTTAGGTATGGGAACGTACCCCCTCTTCTCTCTGCTGCCGGGCTACCGAGGGCACCCTGCTTTTTCCACCATGATATCCAAGCTCCGCAGCCAAATACTAGCCATGCCCCGCTGTCAGCTGTCACACACCATCCTGACTGAGAAGAACTGGTGAACTCTTGTCCTTACTTCTCCCTCATAACAAAAGCATCAGCGTTATCAGACTTCACAGTCCTTCATTACAGTCCTACAACAACAATTTACAGTAATGTGGTCCAGTGTGATAGAGAAACATGAAAAAAGCGTGGTGTTTTTAAAAATGTTTTTCCCTTTCTTTTTTTTTCCTTTTTTAACAGGTTTCACTACGCAGCTCGAATCTGGGATGGTGTCAAAAAATCGTCCGCTCTCTCTGAATACAGCCGCTTGCTCTGCTAACACTTGTCTTCTCTAGCGGAGATCTGCAGCCTCACCTGGATCAAAATCAAGTCACATGATGAGAAATGTGGCTCTGAAAATGCCGTCTGTTGCAGCCCGGAGGGGCAAGTGGGATTGGAAGCACAGTTGCTGGTGAAGATTCCACACTGGAACAAATCACCTGCTCCACCTGGTCACAGAAAACCTGTGACCTCCCCGAGCTCCATGTGAGAAAGTTTCTTTTCCCAGCCCTCAGGAGTGTTTGTGTTTGACGCACACAGCTACATCCGACCATCCAGATGTGGCAAAAAGCATAAAAGTCATTGTCTGGGAGATGAGAACATTGTTTTTTTTTTTGTTGCCGGTTATTGGTTATGTGATAATGTGACAAAACCTTTAGTGCAAATATATCCTGAAAGGAAAATAAAGACAGTTGATAAAAACTTCTTTTTTCATTAATTGTGTATTTGTATTCATCTCATCCTTATCTTCCTATATCATTTGAAGCTCTTCCAGTCTCACTTCCCTGTGCAATATTTCACTTCATTTCTGTCTTCTCCATTTCATTTTATTCTGCATTTTATTCCCACACATCAGAATTCATGTAATCGTCAAACAATTTGAAAGAAATGTTAAAATCATCCATTTTGTTGTTTAATTTAATTTCCAGTTATTGCTGCTGCTGACAGCTGTTTCATGTTGCTAATGTAACAGGTTGTGCTGCTGAAAGATATTAAATATTAACTGTGCGCATGACACTGTTTCACAGTGTTACAATGCATTACACAGCTGCCAGCCAATCAGAAAAGAGTATTCCCCGGGACTGGTGTTTGTAAGGGTAATCTATCATTCCATAAAAGCACAAAAGTGTACAATCAGTGGGCTAATGTGCTGCACAGAAGAATTAATAAGACATCAAATACATGAATAAAAACATCAGTTGTAATAATACTAGTCCAAAGAAAGTCAAATATGTATGCGTTGTGATGACGGTGGGGGTGGAGGGGGCGTTGTCTCATGGTTCTGTGAAATCTGCTTCTGTCGTGCATCAAACAAAAGGTTACTCACTTCACAAAATGCGTCGACTGGTGCTGTTCTTTGGGATTGTCCTTCTCCCTCAAGGCAAGTGTGTGTGTGTCTGTGTGTGTGTGTGTGTGTTATATTTTAAATTATTCTGCAACAGTACATACTGGGTGTCATTGCTGTTAGTCTGTTCCTCTTTTGAAATTTCTGCACCAAAACTGGGGTTTGACTGGGTTTTTTTTTTCAATTTGAACTTTGAACTATCTAAATTGGTCAAGTAAAGTGTGTGAGTGTGTGTGTCCCAGCCTGCAGCCTCAGGTGCTATGCGTGTGTACCTGGAAGTTCTGGACCCTGCACGGTGACAACAACCGAATGCCCTGAACAGGAATTTCAGTGTAGTGCACTGAGAATTACTTCATATGCAGGTATGATGGGATCTTTTAGCACAGTTGTATAAAACAAACTCACTCTGGCCCAATTTACTCTTTCTTTTTGTTGCAGATGGTTCAAAAACTGCAGATGTCAGTGGGAAACACTGTTCCCCGGTCGATCAGTGTGGTGAGATGTCAGTCAACTTTGGAGTCTCCAGAACCTTCTTTGTCACCAAGTGTTGTGACACTGACCTCTGCAACTCCGGAACCGCCACCGGTAACCTGCTTTATTCCTTTATAACCATAATGGTTCCCTGAGCAAAAAAAGGTCAAACTGTGATCATCCTTAGTCATATTTGCACTTGTTTGACATTTTGTAAAGGTCACATGTGACCAGACGTCTCAGTCCCTGTATTAAATATGAATCAGATGTTGCTGGATAAACACATTCCGAAACCAGTCAGGATAGCAATATTAGTTTACCCTCCATCTGCGCCATCACCATCTGCCGTTTTTGGAGCCCAAAGGCAAATACCCCAGACTGCATCGGTGAAGCAGCATTTGGGAGTGTTTGCGTGTACACGTGTATACTGTAAGGAGACTAGTTTGTCTCTTATGAACAGACAAACAAGTGTAAAGACTGCAGTCACCCATGTGCTCCACTGCCTCGTCAAGCTGTCT
>CAAKHB010005519.1:39669-115198 GCA_901007665.1 Aeoliscus strigatus | reverse complement strand
AAGCAGAAATAAGATGAAAATTAGACTTGTACGGTATTCTATATCATAGATGCCCTTGATTCCATTCCCAATGGTAAGAAGTGCTTCCAATGCGACGGAAATCAGTGCAGCACCATGTTAAACTGTCAAGGGAATGAGGACTACTGCATCTCTGCCACAGGTAACTGGACAAACTACGCTTTCACCTGTGTTTTAATTTAAATGTCCTCCTTTGACGGATTGTAGGTCAGAACTCACACATAAACATTTTCTTCTGTAGTGGACTCAGAAGGCAAAAGGACAACCATGAAGGGCTGCGCCTCCAAGCAAATGTGCTTTGGTGCCAAAGTGGAAGGAGTGATTGCAGCAAAAATCAACTGCTGTGAGGGGGATTTCTGCAACAGCGCCCACAGCATGGCCACCGGTCTCTTCCTGGTCCTGCTGGCACCGCTGCTCCTTTTGGTTCTGTTCTCCTAACTGACCTAATAAGGTTTCTGGGTGAAGGCCTCTACAAAAGTATTGTTTAGGAATGTCTTTTCAAAATGGTGAAACGCCTACTTTTGTAGAATGTTTGTTGCTTTCTTTTCAAGAATTAAATTATTATTATTATGAACAGTGGGAATCCTAAATAGCAAATGGCTCATTTTGCAATCAGCGTAGCCATCATTTCCCAAAAAGAACAAGCTGTGAGGTCACGGTTCAGACAAAGCCATGTGAGTCTCCTGCAGAACTTGTCTTTTCATGCAGGTGCCAGGGGAACAGAAGCCTCCAGTTTTCTATTAGATTTCCTTCCTGTTGGAACCTTACAGGCTGCAGACATAACCTGTTGTAACCTGTTTGAGTGACGGTCATTGATACTGTCTAAAGACTGGACATCCAACAGGATTTATAACAGACAGGAGCAAGCACCTGTTAGTGAAATTCACTAATGTGCATATACACACAAACATCCCCATCAAGTAAATCATTTCTCTTGAATTTTCAAAGAACTTTATTGAGATTTGTTCGTTTTAACAGATCAGTGACGCTTGACATAGTCAGAATTATTCAATATCTGTACGTGTCACTGGACACTAGTATCATTTCATGATTGTTTCTATATGTATGAATGCAAACTGACACATTATTATTGTATGTTCAGGTTAATCAGTTGGAAAATATGACATGAAACAGACAAAGAAATAGCTTTTGTAATGTAATGCCTCTTCAGTTAACCCTTCAGTTAACTACTTGGAAAAGTAAAGTTTCTTGATTTGACAGATGTTTAGCTCAGTTGCTGCAGCTGGTATGTTCATCACACAACAGGGTTGAAAAATACAGCAATTCTACTTTTTTCATAGTATATATATGGGAAAAATGGGAGGAGACATACTATAGTTTCATCATGATGTTTGTTTAGTTGATTCGTCTTAGAAGTGTCTTATATTGGAAAAACATTGTTTCACCACACATGAACATACATGCGCAGAATTTCTCACAGAATAATTCTTCAGCATTCATCTCCAGCACAAGGTCTC
Source organism: Aeoliscus strigatus (assembly GCA_901007665.1). Lineage (NCBI taxonomy): Eukaryota > Metazoa > Chordata > Actinopteri > Syngnathiformes > Centriscidae > Aeoliscus > Aeoliscus strigatus. Next base: position 113,702 of record CAAKHB010005519.1, on the reverse strand, counting down.
CATGTGCACTGTAATCCTGCAATATGTTGAGAGAGAAAACGTAAAAACAGTTGAGACGTGAAACAGTACTCATCACTTCTGCCTGTTTATTTAGAACTCAGTTCCACACCTGTACTTCCATAACTGTCTCTTTCTCTCTCTCTCTCTCTCTCTGACACACACACACACACACACACACACACACACACAAGCAGACAGTGAGTGAGGCCTTTTGTTTGCATTTAGTTTTCAGTTTTAAAGACTTCTTATTTTGACAGCACCCACTTTCCCTTTCTGTTACAGTTTACCTCAACTCCTTCTGTTGACAAAACTCAAAATAAACCTGACTAATAAATAATTTGTTTATCAACCAACACCACCATGTTATATTTCCTCCCCACACGAGCTGGGGTTGTAACATTTGTCTTAAAACTTGTCATAATACTTGTACCACATTTCTAACTTCGGGCCCCAGCAGTCATGGAGGTCCAAATTCGACAGAACCACGAACACACACATAGACACGCAACAACAAAAAGTGGTAAATCATTTTGAATGGAAAGCTGAAAACTCACTACTTTGGTGATGGACAGTGTGGTTTGGGCAACGTAGCCTCGCAGTATATAGTGGTGACGTCATCTCTACTATAGGTGAAGAGAATCCAGGTGAACAACATTAGCTCCTGTCTGTGCTTATATAATGTTTGATTGGTGAACACTGTTAATCACTTACAGATATCCAATGCTGAGATTCGAGTTGTTGTCTTGTCTGCAAGAGAAATTCAGTTTCAATGACCATGTTTACACATTTTGATGTGGGTATGATATGATCAACAACCAAAAAGACTTACTACAGGTAACTCTTACCTGTATAATCTGTCCCACAGGGACTTCCTGTGAACAAAAGAGAGAAGAAAAGTCAACTATTTGCATCAGCTGATTCCTTTAGCTTCACAATAACTGGCTCATTGGTACGTTGTTTTTATATTTTTGTTGTTTTGTATATTATTTGTTTTGTTGACTGAGAACATCCATCCATATTCGTGCTGTCATTAACAGCAACTCCTCACAATAGTCACACTGGACTTACATGGAGATTTACATGAAAATGAAAAAATGAAAATGAGAATGAAAAAAATTGAATTTCCTTGTAAGGGGCTTGCTAGAGGATCGTCTTCTGCTTCTTCTTCTACTTCTTCTTCTTCTTCTTCTTCCCAATAACTTTTTTAGTCGATATGGATCAATGAGTAGAAATTCAATTTCTTTTTCTTTTTTTTGCCATTGAGTGACTTGTTGCAAATACATACTCTTTGACAGGTTCATCGAAGTGTTCATTCAGTTTTTTAGGAAATCATCCTGTTTGAAAATGGCACACACACACACACACACACACACACACACACACACAAACACAGATTTGGCTACAGACCGTTTCTCCGGTCGTGGTGGTGGTCTCAGAGAGTCATCAGTGTGCCTCCTCCTTCTCCTGGTTCAGAAAACAAAATACAATACAGATTCACTCTGCAGCCATTATCTTAAAGTTAGTACATGCATGAACGTATTCTACCTTCGGTAAAACCCCAACACTGCAACTAAGCTGATTACAATGGGGACTATAACTGAGACTGGAAGAACTATCGGGAGACTTGTCATCTTGTATGTCCTTGATCCTGATGATGACGGAACATCTGAGGGTAAATATCTTCAGGTAATACAAATCCTTATTTGATGTTACTCCAAGAAATGTACACAGTGAATGAATGTTGTACTCGAACCCTTCACGTTGAGTTTGACTGTGCTGGCTTGCTGCTGATCCCGCCAGAAGACAGCAGTACAGGTGAGGCTTTCGTCTCCTTCAGCGGCCATGAGCGCGATGGTAGAAGTTGTCTCCCAGAAGCCGTGTGACGTCCAGGTAGACGTGACCTCACCGGTGAGGTGAGGGACGCTCCATGTAAACTCGGGGGGATGTGAGGGGCATGTGTGTGTCACTGAACATGAGACATTAATAACTGAGCCGGCATCCACTTCTGCTGGGATTGCAGACATCACTGGCTTTTCTGGGAAAACTGAGCAAGTAAAGCACAAAGACAAATATGTTCATAGAGTACAATTAGAGTAAATCACAATTAAGAAGAATGAATTAAACTCCAGACCTTTCATATCGACTAATACACAACTGTTGTTGAATCCGTATTTGATGTTTCCATTCTCTGCATGGAAACAGAAGGACCCATTGTCTAAGGGCTTGACATCATCAATCTCCAGTGAGCAGCTGCCCTCGTTCAGACTTCCAAATATTTTGGTTCGATCCATATAATGGCCATCAACATTGGTTCGATCTTTATGATAAACAACACCCCCAGTTTTTTTGGTCCAGATGCCATGACTGATAACTGCACCCTCCTGCAATTGGAAACTGCAGGGAATCACCACGCAGGAGTGAGTGAGGGCGCTGAGTCTGAAAGGCACGTCAGCAACCAGAAGTTCTGTCCAGAAGGAAAAAACAACGATAGAGAGAGCAGTCCGCCTCTGACAAAGCCCTAGTTAAATGAATACAGTGAAAAGTTCACCCACTATCACTTTCATGTAGATCTATTTCTTCAGGTGTTTTCCGGTGTTCCTCACGTCCTGGAAAGAAGTTGTCAGTTAACCATCCGATTACCATCCATCACCATGCGCACCAAAAAAAAAAGATTTGGCCCTGCGATGTGATTGGTGATTATTTATTATTATTATGAATGGGCAGTTACTGTCACATGTACTACTACATTATTACAGACAGACTATGTATCACTTTATCATGTCACACTGACCTCTGCTGGAAAGGGAAAAGGCCCAAAACCTTTACTAATACAATGTGTAAGTAAATGATTAGAGCAGTTGTGGGTGTGTGGGAAAGATGGGGCAGAAATAGATGGGAATGAAACACATACAACCATGATGTGACCCATTGTGACCTGGTGTAGAGAGTTATAAACAGGGTTCTCATCTCCACAGCTTTACATCTCCAGCTTCAAACGACTTCTCCTTCACAGAACCAATCAAGCTGCTCATTCCTTTTCAACCACTGCTTTGGGGCAAATTTTGTCAAAGTCAAAGTCAACTTTATTGTCAATTATACTGTATATGCGTGATATACAACATCGATGAAATTACAGACCTCTCAACACACGGTGCAAACGGTACACAATAGTACATTAAAATTAAATTAGTACTAAACTAAAATATGAATAGTGCAATAAATTATGAACTAATTTGATAAATATACTAACTAAATTAGCTAAATTTAACCGTACCATTAAGTGGGAAAGAACAAGAGAGACGTAAAATAAGCAGACAACAGACAACCAAGGCACAAGGTGGAATTATAGTGCAATAAACCGAAGACGTTTGACCAGATTGAGTTACAGCGTCAACAGGCTGTATCTGATCTGTATCCCCATCTTCTCCTCCCCAAGCCATCAATGCAGGCTGAAGGATTTTGGGTTCTTAGATGTCGGCACATATGTGATGTCTGTTCTTTGTGTAGTGTTGGTGACACTGTGTTGGTTTTTGTTTGATGTTGTCCCTGTTGTCCTACTTTACATTAGAAAAATCATATTTGGGACAAGAAGCATAATCAACATCATTAGTGGGCACAATACACAGTAGGTGCAGAGGTGTAGACATCACAGCAGCAGCAGAAGCAGAGAATTTGGAAAATATGCATTTGTTAATGTTATCAAACCTCTCAAAGGGCAGCAGGGTTGTAAAGCTACACTGATTGTGTGTACTTACTGTGAACCTGTAGGTTAATGCTCACTTGCTGCCTCCGTATTCCACTGAAGAGAGCGTAGCATGTCAGAGATCTTCCATGGTCATCAGTCGATGCTGTGAATATCAGTTTGGACACAGTTGTCCACTTATGGTGTCCACTATCGATGATGTCATTGGAGGCTGGCATGCTGCCGTAGTTCCATGTGAGAGTTGGTGCGTGTTCAGGGCAAGTGTACGCTGCAGTGCAGGTTATTTCTTTTGCACGTCCTTCTGGGAATTCTTCTGACGTGGGGCTGATGGTCAGCGGAGAAAAGGTGCCTGTATGTAGATTTAAAAATGTCAGTTTGGCATTGAAAGAAATATGGATTCATGATGTCATTCCTAGTACCTACACTCTGCGTTTAAGGGTTTTGACTCTGTTGCAGTGTGTCCACCTGTATGTCGGACAGTGCACTCCACTGTTTGACGTTTTCTCTCGATGTTCCACTGTGCTGTCAGGGTGGTCATGGATGTTCCATCAGACAGTAAGCCATGAGTGAGACTCTGTCTTCCTGCTACGTTGAGATGTAACGTCGGTGGATGAGTGGGACACGTGTGGTAAACAGTGCACTGCAGCGTGACAGGCTCTCCCACCCTCAGGTCTCCAGAGATGCTGAGACGTGGTTTCACAGCCTTATCTTCTCACGGAAAATGTGAACAAACACAAATAAAAACTCTCACCCACGTATGTAAATGGTTTATAAGCTCACCTTTGTAACTTACCCAAAACTTCAATTGTTACAGTTGTGTCAAAAAATCTGTGTGTGAACGTCCCAACATTCTCTGGATCGACCCAGGGGTAGATCTTCTGTTTGTGGTGCTCCCAGTTTAGGGGAAAGATTTCAAGACTGCAGTTCTTCTTGACAAATGACATTCTGCGTGTTTTTCCTTTAAATATTTTAATGACGTCGTTTGGATGCAAATTGTCATACACCAGAGGATACCCGAACTTCACATACTGATACCAAACCACTCGGTCTGGTTGGCGCGGAGGATACCAACCATAGTCAAAGCCACACGGGATGACAAGGCAGGACCCTTTCATCCCTTTGATATGGCTGGGCATCCTGACATTCCAAGCACTGGAGGTCCAGAAAATACATGCTACAAGAGGAAATGTAGAGATAACCTTTGGTTACTATCATCATAACTGTTAATAGTTGGTCAAAATGTATCAATATCAATCAATAATTCAAAGTACGGACTGCGGTACCTAGAACACAGATGTTCAGGCTAAATCCAGAGACCATGTCTGCCACACACCTGAAATTTACCAGAAAAAATATCGAGTTGTAGAGTTCAGAGTTTTTGGTGTCATTTTCTTCTGTTTTTTCCTTTCATTCATCTTCTCCCGCTTGCTCCAGTTACGGGTCGTGGTCGTGCTTTAGCCGATCCCAGCTGTGGTGAATGTCCGGGTAGACCCTGGACGAGTCACCAGCTCATCACAGGGCCACATGAACGACAGACAACCATTCACACTCACATTCACACCTACGGGCAATTTAGAGTGACCAATTAACTTTAGCATGGTTTAGGGGGTGGGAGCAAGACAGAGAACCCAGAGAGATCCTAAGCAGATGTGATGAGAACATGCAAACTGGTGGATCATGATGTATACGTGTTTTGTTTTTCCAAATCAAATGAGCTACTCTGAAACCGTTTAAAAAGCAGATACAAGTGTCTTATAAATAAAAATAACATAAGATTGAAAAGAAAATACTCATACTATAATTGTTTAGATGTATTTTTATTTATCTTCGAAAAAACATTGTTCTCGTCATATCTCTCATAGTTAATGTCTCAACCCATACAAACAAGTTATGACATGAACAACAAGTTCCAAAAAGCCTCAGCATGAAAACTTGTTGATCAGACGAAGGTTTGGGGAAATACCACACTATTAAAAACAAAAAGGAAGGCGATGACAAGCTTCACTGGCTTTGTACATGAAATACCTACAGTATTTATCCATCTATAAATCTATACTTCACTTCCACAGTTTCTGCAATTAACATGATAAACGACACAATACTAAAAGTAACATCAAGTCAATGATGAAGAAATATTTCTTTCAACAAAAGAAATGTTATACATTTACATTAACATTTTTTTTATTTCTGTTACATTACATTTTTTTTTTTTTTAAACTTTTTTTATGTTACTTTTTTTATTAAAAAGTTGCTCATGACTTACCTGAAAGGAGGAACATAAGTGTGGGGTTTCAGAACCTTTTCTGAAAGTCCCTAAATCGTCAAACTTTTTTTTAAACATGGGTGGAGAATATGTACTTCAAGGAGGGCTCTAGATCCTTTTGAAATTGATGGTGAAGGACTCAGTTTTATATGTTTTATGAGAAAAATAATAAGATATATTCTTTATTCTACAGTTTCAGTCATCGAGGGATAGCGTTTTAAAAAACTCAATCCAGTAATTTTATTTGTTTATACAATGTTTGTCTGCACTAATACATCCTTTAAGGTACGTTAAGCCCCTTTGAATCGAACCATGATTGTTTTATGTTACACAGAACATTCTGGTATAATGTTAAGTAAAACAAATAATTTTCCCTTTTTTCAACAGTAAGTTTAAGCTACGTTTCTTTTATTTGGATTTCTGCACTTTACTTTATGGACAAAACCACTATCAGCAAATAAATGAGGCAAACACATCTACTATTTATGGATGTTGAGGTATATGTGTATATTTGAAAGCAAAGCGCCATGGACACACAGCCACATGTCAGTTAAACATCTGTATTTATTTACAAATATCTTCAGATGCTGATTAACAGACAGAAACAAGAGTAACAACCTAATCAAAAGGCAGCAAGAAAGAAAAAAAAACATATTTCACCACAAATATGAGTGATTTGTTTTTCTTCATGCATTTCTTCATGACCTTTATAATATTGCGTCATTTTATCTACACACCATAAAAGGTAGTTGAATAGACATTTGTATTTGAAATGCAATTTATTTTCTGACAGTTGACATAGTGAAAGATAAGTAAGAAGACAAAAGCGGTAAATTCATTTGCATATGATCATGGGGAGCGAGTGGGATCATTGTTGGAATAGATTTGAGTCTCATCTTTTTTTTATTCAGACGTTTCCATATACATTGAACCCTGGTGAGTTTTCGTAGTCATCGTCATCGGCAACCACCTGTGAAAGAATAACCTTATCAGACAGATGTCCATAGAACCAGTGTTATGGTAAAGAATGAACCTGTGTCACTAATACCTCAGTGTAATTGTAGGATTTTGGCAGGCTGATGTACATTAACAGCAGCCACGATAACAAAACAGAGAGAAAAAAGATGTTTTGTTGATATATTATATACAGTATAATACAAAAACAAAATGCATTAATGCAGATACCTTTTAGGAGATGGGAAACGAGGCTTACAGATCTTCTGGTCAGCATCGGAGTTCAAACTGAAATGATCAGTTCTGTGGATTATGTTTACATCACTGCACTATTTGAATGATTATTGATTGACATCATTCACATGTGGTACACTTACAACTGTCCCAGGTCCACCATGTCCCTACTGGACCTTCTCTAATAGAACATATAAAAGTGCTTGTCTATGAGATTATAAAATACATGACACAGAAATTTAAATGAAAAGCAAGTTAACACCCTCTCCTCCCTCTCCTCCCAGGGAGGAGGGAGGGTCTCTCTCTCTCTCTCTCTCTCTCTCTCTCTCTCTCTCTCTCTATCACCATGCGTTCACCCATGGGTGAATTGTTGGATCTTTTAACACTCAAAAAAGAGAACAGAAACAATTCAAATAATATTGTAATGATGTGGCATGTTATTCTGCAGTAAAACGTCTGCCCAGGCATGCAAATAACAGGCAGCCTGACTAACTGAGTAATCTGTACCTTGAATACATACAGGTTCCCACAGGAACAATACAGATAATCTCATTACTCCTAATTACCTTGGAGGAACGGGAGACTGTTGCCGGCCATCAGAACGAAACCTGAAAGCAAAAGGACGTTTCAAAATTCCTGCCAGCAAACTCTGAGAATAATGATCAAAAAAAAAGTCAGATGATGACCTCACCTGCGAGACAGTCTGGACAGCCGGTTCCACATGCTACGTGTGACAGAAAATCTTATTATCATTTCTGTTGTTACACTATAAACGGAATCAGAACATTTCACACGTACTTGCCATCCTGACTTTGAAGCTCTATAATGCGCTTCCTACAGGAAAGAAAGCAATTTTATTCAGGAATCAGGAGTGCTCCTCATCCCTCTTACTTAACAGACTGATATATGGAATTAAAACATCTGCTCAGATGTTTCTTAGAAATGCCATACTTGTATTTTTTCACGATAAAGATGCAGAGGCCTCCAAAGATCACAGCGGTACCGACCCCCACTGCCAAGGGAATGACAATGTAGTTGTAGTTTTTTGTACCTGGAAACAGATTATTGGATTAATAAAACTGACAATTTCATGTAAAGTCAAAAAGTAAAAGGCATTGTCAAACTCGTCTGTAGGTGTGAGGTTGAACATGTAAACATCAGAATATAACTGACTAAATCATCTCACGTTTTACATAGAGAGTAAATATGTTGGAGGAATTCTTCCGTCCATAAAACGTGACTGTGCAGGTGACATCCCTGACGTCATCCTTCTCCTCAGGAATAATGGTCAGAATGGACTGAACCTCCCAGAAACCTGGGTGGATTTCTTTGTGGATCTCAGTGACCTCGTCAGTGGAGCCAATGCTCCATGTGAACGTCGGCTTATGGGTGGGGCAGGTGTGGGTGGTTGAACAGGTGATGGTGTAGGGACGACCCACATTTGCTGTCTTTGGGTGAGTCAAGGTGGGTTTTGGGGGTTCAGCTGTGGATGAAAACATCAGGATGAAGAGATGACGTAAACACACAAAAAGGTTCGGTTTATGAAAAGTTGAGTGACATACGGAGCATCTTTAAGGACACGCAATCCTCAACGAAGGAGAATTTGTCCACTTTGGGTTCATCGGCAGCTGTTCTTACTAATTCAATCCGGAAACAGAAAGGTCCGTTGTCATGGTCTTGGAGTCGAATCATTTCTAAACTGCAGTTGCCCTGACCCAAATGACCCAGCAACTTTGTACGACCCTTAAAGCTGTCGAGGATAATCCTGCTATCCTCATGATAGATGCGTTGATTTCGCTCTGTTGATTGATGCCAGATCCCTCTGAGTTTGGAGGAGGGCAGGTTTTCTTTGGGATGGGTGAATGAACAGGGAACCACGACACAGGATGTTACCAAGGCGTCAATTTCCTTCACGACACTGGCCTTCCAATCTTTGGCCAATTCAGTGCTGCTGCAAGCTGAGAGAGGACAATACAGGAAGGGATGTAATCACTTTTCCACTTTTTTCATTTTCTTTAACTGCCTGACATGCAGGGATGGGAGGTACCACTTATCATGTTACCTGCCAAAATCAGACAGATCAGCATCTGTCTCACGCTCTCCATTTGGACGTGTTGCTTGTGTGTTACTGCGGGAAGAAGAAATAACTATTTACAAAAAAAAAAATTGTTAACAATAAAAACCACAAAATTTTCGCTGAAGAAATGACCATTTCAGGTTTATGGTTTCCTTTGTGAAAACGACATGTCTTTCCCATAGAAGAATATTATTTGAAAAATAGAGAGAGAGGATGCAGTAATCATTGTTAATGATATAGTTGCAGGAAAGACAATTTTATGAATCTCAAAGACAGATGTTTATGAAACTGGAATGAATTTAGCTTCCAGATCTTCAACAATATTCACTACTTCAGAAATTATTGTGTTCCAGAAAAACACAAACAAACAAAAAAGAATTTACCCTTTTAAGATTCTTAATCAGATCTATTTCTTTGATATGGTTGTACAAATCCCCTGCACCTCCTCACACAATCGCAAACACTTAAAGGTCACATATAACAATTCCTAATATTCTGTAAATACTTTGCGAAGTCATCTTGGATCACAAAGAAAATGAATGAAAATGAACATTCACAGTACGATGTCGCCTGGGGTCTTACCCAATGACGTTGGAGGATCAGAGGTACTTGCAGCTTCTCGAGTGATGTGTGTTATTAGAGCTCAGGCAGTTTGTGCTCCTGTGGGGGCGAGCATCAGTAATGGAAGAAGAAGTCACGGTGCAGAATAAGTAGCGTTGCCTCCTTCCTGCCTGTAAGAGTCAAGGTGTAGTCTACACACATACCGAGACTTTTGTGTGCCAGGGTCTGTTTAGTTCATGTTTTTGTGTGGGTAGCATACATGTTAGTGGTTTAAACAGAAGTGAAAGAGAACTAACATTGTTTGAGATTCCAGAAGCAGTCTGATTAATCAATTTATCCACACCCAAGAGAGGTAAAAGAAGCGCATTGTAACTTCTGTCATGATTTTCTCTGGTAGAATAAAGAAACTACATCGTCATATTCTTCATCTGTTTTAAAACATATGTAGGTGTGTGTGTGTGCGTGTGTGTGTGCGTGTTCGTGGGAAGGGTATTTTGCTTGAATTTATTTTAGCAGTTTCTGTGCTGTTTTGTGCTGTTCCAGCCACAAACCTTCACACACCAATGCATCATTGTCACACACACACACACACACACACACACACACACACACACACACACACACATATATGTATGTAGGTACGCACACACTCTCTTAAGCCCCAGAGGGCAACTTAGTTTTGATGCAGAGACACATTTAATCAATATCACAGTATGAATTCCTGTTCAGTGTGAGTAAAACATTACAGATCAGTCAATTCTCTCTGCACAGCCTCGGTTAGAGGGTTAGAGGTTAATCCACAGCGGGCAGATAGCAGAAATATGTAACAAGAACTTGACTTGACCTCTGTGCATTGACTTGGTAAAGTTGATGGTGTGCTGGGGAGTTGGTCAAGTTCTTATTGATGGAATCCATTGAGGGATGTTATACTGAGATATTTGCCAATTATTTGCTTTATTCTGCTGCCTTTTATTGGGTTACTATTATTATTCAGGAGCTGTAAACTACAAAGCTATAAACCGTCAGACCAGATGGTGATGGCTAAGACCTATCGAGAGTAACTGAAAGCACTCCGTTTTATAAACAAATGAACTATGTGAACAGTGTCTGGTGTAAAACAAAAATCTGTATATTAATAGTGATAACGCTCTTGAAGACGTTACTGTCACACATGAGAGATTGAAGATGAAAATGAAAATCTTGAGTATCAGCATTTCCAATCTGTATTCATTTCAAGACGTGATACTGTAATTCTTTCTGTGTTTGTGATTGGAGCCGTTTTTGATTGATTGACTGGCTGATTAAGGAACAGAACTGACTGTAACATCCATTAATCAGCAGTGATTAGCTTGAATTGTTGTCACAACTGTTCAGTGTCACTCAGACAGATGTGATGAATCGTGGCTTTGATGGCCGTCAGCTGCCTGACTGTCTTTAAAGTGGAGGATCTTGACCTTCTCTCATTCAGAGATTCAGCGACGGCTAGGACGGACATCACCGCGATCTGCTTCAGTAAACGTGAGTGCTGTGGATTTCTCATTTGAACGTGTTCTTTTGTCTCATGTTTCATAGCAAACATTCATTTGGTTCTTGTCTTTGCTTTCATTCGAAGATTTCATCTTGACTTCAAGAACACATCCTGTCATGGGTATCTCTGCATCCACCAGCTTCGTCACCACCACTCCTAAGAAACTGTCCTGGGGACGCCACAAGGAGGACACAGTCAGACTGGAAGACATCTTGACCCACAATGAAGAGAATCTGTGGGGTGTTAAAACAAAGCAGTCTGTGAAAAAGCTCCATCTCACTCGCAGAGTTCGTTACACCGACCTTACTTTCCAGGAGGAGGATGGTTTTTACCCAAACAGAGGGGCGAACCTGAACCCTGCTTTTGTTGGCGATCAGGGTCCATGAACTGCTGGAAAGGACTGGACATGATGCTTCTGCTGCATCAGTGGTTTTCTCCCAAAACGTAGACTTCTGCTCAGATGATTCATTTTCCACCAACCATGAAGCATAGGTGTGAAAACATGAACAGGAAGTTTAAGATAAAAAAAAGAGTGTGATAGCCCTGGAAATGAAAGTCAAAGCAGGCGTGAGCGCTCAACTCGTTTGATGTCAGCATAGATCTACAGATCTACTTTGTGATAGAGCTTGAATCCCCCATGAGACAACTCATCCTGTGTCTTTGTGTGCTGTGACCATCAGAGGAGTTTCAGAGGAAATCCTGCCTCTACGTTTGCCAAGACACACATCCATGTGAGGTACAGTAAAAGACATTTGTACTGAAAAGTGCATTTTCCTATTACCTCAACTCAGTGCCCACTGTTGAATTTGCAGTTGCAGTTTGTAACATTCCTGTCGTTTCCTGTTGTTTGTTGTTGACTCTTGGCTGTGTTTTTGTATTCATTTACATCTCTGTTCGGCATATAGAGCGTCTAATAAACTTCAATATTTTACAGCAAATAGTTTGATGTTTGTAGTTTCTTGAAGGACAGAATCGAACAGCGTGTTCTTGTCTTCATCCAGCTGTTGCCCAGGAAAGCAGACAAAAATACATTTACAGAAGTAATGATAACTATGAATCAAATTTGTTTGACAAGAAGGAAGTAAAAACAGCTGGGAGACATTCACGAGGTAAACGCTGCAGACAAAGAAGAAATGTGTTTCGGTTTATGACACTGAAAAATAACAAACGTAGTACAAACTAAAATTAGTTTGAGAGCAAAGTGATGGGTGAGACGATTTGAATATAAAAAATATCAGAAGAGAATTAATTTGGACTTCCCCGAGGTCAGATGGGTCCGGTTTTGTGTTTGACACTAAAAGTGGAATGGAAACTGGAGTCACAGCCCTGCAGAGGAAAAATGACAGCAGCTGGAAATATTGTGTCTTTATTTGCAGGTCGACCCTGAGAAACCATGTTGGACGTCAAGTGGCCTCTGTTTCTTCTCCTCTTTATGTTTAAAGGTATTTACATTCCCTTTTTATCCTGCGGACATCTTTTACTGCTCTCACAACAAGTTGTTGTTATTCTTTATAGAAAAACAGGAAAGAAAATCTCTCTTTATTTATCTTTATTTTCTCTAGTTATTTACAATGAAGCCTCGCCTTGGACAGTGAAGGCGCCATCATCCATAATCGGTCTCCCTGAATCCTGTGTGGTGATTCCCTGCTCATTCCACTACCCAGATCCAAGGAGAGGTGTCACTGGGTTCACTGGGATTTGGTTAGATTCAACAGGTCACGCCATCTTTCACACTGATGCTTCTAAAATCATGCAGCAGTTTCGCGGCCGAACAGAGCTGCTTGGAGACATCACACAGAAGAACTGTTCCCTGAAGATCGAGCCTCTTAGACAAAGTGACCAGGGGCCTTTTCATTTCAGGATTGAAATGAAGGATTATGAAAAGTTTTCTTACAAAGCAAACTCTGTCTCCATTACCATGATACGTGAGTAGAAATTCTTTCTAGTAAGTGCAATTCACTACCACCCCCATTGTTTTTATTACATTTCAAGATGTCTATTCTATTCTATTCTATTCTATTCTATTCTATTCTATTTTTCCAACAATGGTCACTTTAGTTTCGAATTCCTACAAATATGCAGTTCCTCCTTTGTTGGATGGTAACTGATTTCCTGCTTTTACAGGATGATGAAAAACGGTTTCATTTCTCCAAAGATTTCTCTAAATGTATGGTATTTTTTTTCCAATCTGTACCAAAATTAAACAGGTTCATCATTTGCCACATGTTCGGCTAACACCAGGTCTCTTATGTGTAAACAGACAACAACCAAATCACAGCCTCTTTAGCTGTCATACACAAAAAACTCCAGCAATTTATTTTCAGACAGTTATTCCCTCTGCTCACAGTACCCCACAAGTTAAACAAGAAATGTGTGCCTTTGTAATTAATCTTTACCCCCCATCATAGTGACATGACATATTGGACTTCCTGTGTTGTATTCCTGAATTTACTTTCTAGATACTCCTAGATACCTATAAACAAGTTAGAGATGTGTTAGAGTCAATGTCTACCACAACTGTCAGTCTGTATTGCCATAATTAATGATTATGGACACTAAACACACATTTATATTATTTATCAAAATATCAAAAAATGATGTTGACTCCAATTCTGGATTAAAAAATGGATGGAAAGATTAAGACGCAGTTATGGTTTGTTGTCGATGCAAAGCGGTAGAAGAGTTTTTAGATTAAGCTCCCACACTGATGTTACAGAGATGATCAAAGTGCCAGACAAGCTCAGGAGTTAAAGAGTTGAGAACACATGTTGGGGTCCAGTTTCAATTGTGTGTGTGTGTTTTAATGGTGTTTCTAAAAATCAGGACATGTCTAACAAACGAATACTATGTGTGACTTACCTTTCTTCTGGCTCATCTAAAAATTCCTTGCATTGTTTTTTCCAGGTGAATTAGCACCAATCAATTTATCAGTGAAAGAAGGTGTGAGCGGCGAAGCTATGAATGTGTCCTGCTCGGTATCTCACTCCTGCCCTGTGTCACCACCATCCTTCAGCTGGAATCACGCTGGACATGAACATACTCGACAACAGCACCTCGACAAAGGCCAGTGGAAAGCAACATCCACTCTGACTTTTCATCCGACCTCTGCTGACAACAACAAGTCTTTGCAATGCACCGTAACACCGTACAGGGGAGGACAGCAGCAGAAAATATCAAAGACTCTCATAGTCAAATGTAAGCATATGGGGATAAGCAGAAATAAGATGAAAATTAGACTTGTACATCTATCTATCTATCTATCTATCTATCTATCTATCTATCTATCTATCTATCTATCTATCTATCTATCTATCTATCTATCTATCTATCTATCTATCTGTCTGTCTGTCTGTCTGTCTGTCTGTCTGTCTATCTATCTATCTATCTATCTATCTATCTATCTATCTATCTATCTATCTATCTATCTATCCGTCCGTCCGTCCGTCCGTCCGTCCGTCCGTCCGTCCGTCCGTCCATCTATCTATCTATCTATCTATCTATCTATCTATCTATCTATCTATCTATCTGTCTGTCTGTCTGTCTGTCTGTCTGTCTGTCTGTCTGTCTGTCTGTCTGTCTGTCTATCTATCTATCTATCTATCTATCTATCTATCTAAACATGTTCAAAGATCATTAAGCCTTTTATTTTATTTCTGTTTTAGAACCGTTCAGCTCAATGATGCATTTGTGTGGACACCAGTTTGTCAGAGAGAACAAAAAGTTCAAATCCGCAACTAAGGTGTGATGAGTGGTTAACTGTGTGTTTCTACTCAGATGCCCCCATGAACGTGCAGATTGAGTACAATTCAGATGTAAAGGAGGGCGAGGCCGTGCAGCTGAAATGCACCAGCGATGCTAATCCCGCCAGTGTTTATACATGGCATAATGAAAGTGGTGCTCAGCTGCACAAGGGGGACCTCTACGTGCTGTCCAATGTCTCTAGACACATAGGTGCTCTGTACTGTGCCGCCATCAATACGGTGGGGAAGGTGAAATCAAGCCCCGCGCTGATCAATGTGTTACGTACGTACAAAAATGTGCAGTGATGACATGCTTGATGAAAGTGTGGTAAGCTCAAAAGAATCAACAGCTCATGTCTTACAGATGCGCCAGAGATTAAGACGGGGTCTTCCTGTGCCTCTGAGGGGGATAAGGTGAAGTGTGTGTGCATTGCAGAGTCCAGGCCCCTGAGCACTGTTCACTTCCTGCTGTCGGACGACGTCCCATCAAGCATTAATGTAGAAACACACGGCTCTGTGACCATCGGGACTCTGCAGGTGGATTTGGGCTCCTCTGAATTTGTTTCCTGCGTGGCCAACAACGCGTTGGGAAGAGCCAATGTTACATTCATTTTACCGTCTCACAGTAAGAACAACAACTGAGCTTTTCATGCTGAAATGTGCCTCCGTTGTCATCGCACACAGAAGATAACTGACACCATCTGATTTTTGTTTGGGCAGATAAGATGGAGACTATATATATCGCCATCGCCAGTGGAGCGGTCGTAATTATGGTGATCATCGTAGTAGTCTCGGTTCAAAAATGGTAGGTTTGACAGTGTACTCACTGGCACTTCACCTGCAAACGTCCAACATCTCTGCCATGAATTCTCCCATTACAAAGTTTTTAATGTTTCAGTTGTGGCAGAACTGAACTATTGTCTTCTGATGTTTGGTATTGAGGTCTTATTGGGTGGTGATAACCAAAATTGGTCTCTCCTCTCATTTCCTGAGTGAGTGGCCAAATTATTAGAAACATTCTATGTCCCAACTCAACACCACTGCAAACATCCTCAACATTAAACTGATTGGAAAACACATTGGATTACAGTCAACCAAATAATGTGGTTGGTGAAACTAGGAAATGACTTCCAATGACATTGGAAGCTATGTTCTTGAAAACGTACGTTGTGTTTGCATGTGACATCTTCTTCTTCTTTTTTATAAAATCTACTATTCTCCCAGTAGGGGGCAATCTGGAGCAGAGCCTCCACCTCATGTTTCCGCCATAAACACTCGCAAAGATGTACAGCTTCATCAGCATGTTCCAGCAGCAAGGTGTCACATTTTAAGTTTCTGTCACATTCCCCTAATAAACTATGACAGTGTGTGTGATTAAAGTGTTTCTGCATTGTGTCCTTAGGACACACATTTATGATGATTCACATCACTCCAGCCTCCCCAGTGATCCTATATATGGAAACATTACCAAGGTATGTGAATGTGATTTCACACAAATTATTTTTAATGTCATTATTATTTCCATGCTTGAAAGGGACAGTGACCAAATCCTGTTTCCTTCACAGACCGACTGGACAAAAACGGTGGACGATGATGCGGTATATGCCAATGTATGAAGTGTTTGTTTGTTGTTCTGATCGCTTTGCTATGATGATGGTGGTGTGTTAATAGTCATCTGAAAAAGGTGAGCCTTCAGGGGTCGGGGGGGAGGGTGGTACACAGACATAGCAGAAGGACAGGAAGCAGGTGAAACCAGTCATCAAGCACCTGCAGGGTTTACATGTCACCCTGCTGCTACACACCTGATTCAAAGCTGTTTGTTGTCCGGCCTCTGAAGAGCTTCACAGAGGGTGATTCAGGTGATCAGGTGAGCAGGATCAGGATGACATCGATAACCTGCAGAATAGGAAGCTCTTGAGGACTGGTTTGTATACTCCTGTACTATGTCTGTGAAGGTTCTCAGTCATCCAGGTCATGGTATCTTGCTGGCTTCATTTGTGGGCAACTGGACTTGTAGGTTGCTTGAAGACGTTTCACCACTTGAGAAGCTTCTTCAGTTCCCTGTACTAGACACTGTGTCCTTTATGTGTTTAGTGTATGTATGTGCACACACATTTTTCCATATATTAACCAGAAATGTATTTTTCATTGATTCATCTTGATATCAGTAGCTTGTAGAGAAAAGGATCGGTGTTAAATTGTCATGCTTTGTTTATTAATTGTACTACTTAAGTGTCATCTTGTAACACGACTAAAACATTTGAGTGTCCTCTTTTGGGATCCTCCTTTATCAGGCTGTGTTCTGCCTTCTGCCTTCTGTTAGTGTGTTGAAATTGACGTTTCCTGTTTAAATTGCAGTTCTGCTTTAAAGGTGGCACATTGACTGTGTCTTGCTGGATTCATTCTGACTAGTGGGGAGTTCTGCTACTAATACGTTATCATAAGTTGGGTTGTTTGCTCACACAAAGGGGAGTGAGTTTTGGGCCCCCCTCCATTACTGTCAGGATGGGTGTGCACACACTATAGCACATTTTACATGAACCTGCAGTTCAGTGTAGTCGAATGTGGGGGCTTCTGTGGCTTCAGGGTGTGAATACAAGGGGAAGCAGTTTCCTGTTTATATTCATATATGTCTCTGACAGCCGAAACTGAAAGACTACTAACATGTAGAGCTGTTGAAATAAAGAGATCTCTTTTCCATTAAGCAGCGCATCAACACATACCATTCTATGAACAGCCCATGTCCAACTTGTATGATATTGAATGGTAATAAAATATCTTGACAAATTCATCCACTAAAAGTTGATATTATTGTGAGGTTGTGTGCCTGCATTGTGTTTCACTGAGTGGGCATCCACACGGTTGTAGACAGCTAATCCCGCTATGTGCCCCAACTGGTCCCCAAACCCTCCAGTTTATATACAGTATGTGCTTTATTTGTGTGTTTTTTTAATTAATAGTGTAGTGTAATAGTGTAATAGTGTGTTACAAGAAAACGGCAAGAGTCAGAATGACCAACTGGAGCCAAGTTAAGTGTGTAATGTTACAAGAAATGTCTTTATTGTTGAACACTATTCAGTTACAACGGTACATACGTCACTCATGACTGAGTAAACAATACATAAGGTCTCAGCAAAACATGTGTTGTGACACAAGACAGATCTGTATGTAACATACAATGCACAATGAACATGTTTTCAACTATCGACAATAATCTATATTTGCATATATATTGCCTCTGTGATCTGTTGCTCCACGCTGGTCCATCTTATCTGTAGCATGCTGCAAAGACAGGTGTTCAATAAGTCATGGCTGTTTTTTATTATCTGTGTGTGTGTGTGTGTGTGTGTGTGTGTGTGTGTGTAAATACCTCCACGTTGACATAAACAGGTTCCTCAATGACTTTCATTTCAGAAAGTTGTTTGTTGCAAAAGTCCTCTCTAAAAGAACAAAAACAGACACGTTTTCATTCCATCTGGAGAAAAGGGAAACTAAACTATTGATTTTGGTCATTTAAGTCAAGTTTAACAGCTGGATCATCACACCCACCCTATGACTTGGTTTGATGATGTTCTGTTGATATTCACATCATATCCAGATTCGTCAGTGATGAGAGATTGTGGCCTGTTAAAAAGTAAAGTAGATCATTGCTACGGCCCATTTTGGACATTATCATGAATTAAATAATCATTTTAGTATAGCTATGCTTGCCTCAGTTAATTATAATCAATGACTTTCTTTAACACAGAAAGATTAACCACCCTGCTCGGTATAGAAATGAAAAGTCACCCTCTGCTCCGGCGGTAGAGGACAAATCCAACAGCACTAAAAAGGATCAGAACTGCTGCGACGACAGAGACGACAATGTATATCGCTTGTAGGTTGTGTTGGACTGGAGGCTCTGGGAAGAAAATGAACATTACCTGAAACTTGATCTCTTCAATCAACTGAAACAGACATACAGAGGTCCAACTTACTTTCTGTGCTTTCAAATGTAGGTACCGGAGAAACATCTACAAAAAATTCAGATAAAAATCATTTTGTTTCAAGGAATCATGTGTTTGACGATACACAAATGAGAAACAAATGTTGAGGTCTTACATGAGTCAAAAGAGACTGGTGTAACACCCACACCTGTGGAAGAACCTGTTGTTAACCCCTTACTTGAACAAATAAAGTTTAATCAGGACTAGAATATGTGAGTGCAGCACCTACCAGAAATGGAGACTAACTTCTC
The DNA here is from genome assembly GCA_901007665.1 of Aeoliscus strigatus. Classification (NCBI taxonomy): domain Eukaryota; kingdom Metazoa; phylum Chordata; class Actinopteri; order Syngnathiformes; family Centriscidae; genus Aeoliscus; species Aeoliscus strigatus. Next base: position 94,405 of record CAAKHB010005519.1, on the reverse strand, counting down.
TAAGAAACTATAATTGTCACCCTTTGCAATGACTCTCAGGTAGGTCTTCAGTTCACGGTCCACTAATCTCCAGATCTTCAGGGAGCAGCTTCCATTTCCTTTATTCCCAGTGACCTGGGTCCTTCCTCTGTACTCTTCAGTCACAAATGTTTCATTCGGGTGAAATATGAATGCATTTGGGTCTTTGTCATTGGTTTTGAAGTGACTTCTTTTCGGAAGCTTCCAGTAAAGCTGAACATGGTCTGTGTGGTGTTTAGCTGGATACGTAAACGAACATGGAATGGTCACATTGGAGCCTGGCACTGCAGTGATGTGTCTCGGGACATCCACCTCCCATCCTTGACCTGTGTGCAAAACAAAAACAACCTGTTGACTTTCATGAGTTGAATATGAAACACCAAAACATAATGATGTGAACATAAACACCCACCTTTTGATTGAGAGACCAGGATGAAAATAAAACAGAGCTCAAGGAGTTTCTTCTGGTCCATGATAGACATTCGACAACATGAATCCTGAAGTGAATAAAGGTGACAGGACAAGTACAATCGCGTCCACACCAACTTTACACTCGTTAACTGTGGTTATTTAGAGTGTGATAGTACTTACCATCAGAGTGAGTGTGATTATGACATTGAAGTGTAAATGGTGGTAATGCTTCCTGTTGCGCAGAGGAATTGAGTGTAGAAGTCATGGCCACAGGGTGTTTCTGCTTTAGAGGAAGCATCTGCAGTAAAATATTTAATAACTTATTAATAATAACCATTCAGACTTTTGACAGGACATTGAGCCGCTGATGATGCTAAACACTTGTGTGATTGTGGCTTGACTGAGTAGCAGCGGAGGCTTTTGTGTGAATAAACATTTCAAGCTCAAACAGCTGATGTACTTTGACAACTGTTTGTGGCATAACTAGCGCTGCACTATGAATGCATTAGTAGCAAAGCTTTAATAACAATAATAACAACAATAATCCTAATACAAAGCTGGAGTCACTGGAGGAAACCTCTCAGTTGAATGCTGAAGAAACATCTCAGTGTTTTGTACAATTCATATCCTCCACCGAGGAGCTCCACAGAACGCCACAGGAGGTCTTTCCTACCTGTGGCCATCCAACTTGTCTCATTCCCCGTTCTGTGCCGAGGACACTTAAAACCAACTACTGGACTGCAATGTGTTATGTGCAATATTATTATACAGAATTTCTATGCCACCAGCACTATGCTCTAGTATCATTATTGGTTTTAGGCGTTAGCATTTCAGCTAGCAGTATGTTGGTATGGTAATTATATTGTGTATAATTTGTATATTGCACAGTATTTCACACAGGAACATAATAATAATAATAATAATAATAATAATAATAATAATAATAATAATAATAATAATAATAATAATAATAATAATAATAATAATAATAATAATAATAATAATAATAATAATAATAATAATAATAATAATAATAACAATAATAATAATAATAATAATAATAATTCCTTATTAACACACTAAGTAGTATCAATAAAATTGTATAATCAAAAATATATTCATTACATTATTCAAATGGATGGAGGAATGCAGATAAGAATGTTGCATGCCGGGTCTGTTGACCTTTAGGTTTGGCCCCAACAGAAAACCTCGAGTGAGGAAGGTAATAAAGTGTTGATGGTGGACAGAGATACCAGAGAGTCGTTAAAGTGTCTATTGTAAACATAACAAACTTTAAGTTACAGTTTTCACACTGAGGAACTGAAGGCCATGAGAAGTCAGATGGGGACGGCCAATCAGCGGAAGATACATCCTGAGAAGATCATCATCACCACGGAGAACAGCCAATGAGAAGAAGACCCATACAACAGCACAATTCCTACTTGGTATTATAACACACTGGGTCAGGGAAATCTAGTCAGTCAGACTTTGTGAACTAACACTCTCTGATGTTGGTCAGGGAACAGAAGGTCAGACCCAGAGCTCTGTTCACTATACTTTGACTGATAGATTGATAAATGATAGATAAACTGATTTATGCCTAAACAGCTTCTCCTTTTGCTTCATTAAAGACACACAGGATCCACTCACACATAGCAAAAAGGGTAATAGGAGATTGGATCCAACAATATTAATTTGATACTTTTTCCCACTGCAGTACGCTGAGTTGCTGATTTTGTTTTGTGTTTTATATATTTTCTACTTTTTTACTTTACACATCCCCTGACACCAATTCCCTTGTGGGTTAATAGCATTTTCTTGACAGATTTACATGTAAAATGTGTACTGACTTGCTGTATTTCATTTACTGATTAAAAGTAGTATTGGGGAATTAGTTTAATTCCACTATGACGGTTCCAATATAATGAGTTTTGATTTGCCTTTTTTGTTGTTGTTTTCATTTGAATGGTGCCGGGTGTCAGAGTGAACGCGGTTTGGACCCTTAAAGCATTTTTACTTTTACTTTTTTTTACACAAGGCTCCTGTGGTTTACAGACATCCATGTTAATACTTCATGAACGTTTGGTCCGTTTCCATCAAACCACTAGGTGGAGTGAGAGCTTCTCTCAAATTCAAAGTGAACTTTGAGACCGGTCTTCACCTGGAATGCGGGCCAAGGGATCTTGAGGTGCGGTCACATGACTCAGGGACCTCAGACCAGCGAACTGACCAACAACAGGTTCGGTGGTCCGGCAGGTTCCTGGAGGAGTCTGCTGTGGATCCTGGAACAATCTCCTGAGGATCCTGGAGGACAGAAGCGTTCGGCTCCAGCTGGGAGAGGACGTGCTGCTGAGGATGGGAGGGTGACTTTGTTTGCGCTCTCTGGGTGACAGACGAGCTCTTCTCCACCTGAGCTCTTCCTCACTGCGGGGGTGTGATGGAGGAGAACGGACGTCTTCGGAGGACAGTGGGTCAGGACGGCAGCTCAGCCGGGCATCACCAGCCTGGGGACGTCCGGCCGCAGAGGAGGGTGGCGGCGGTCAGCTCTCCGGCTCTGGCCGCTGCACGGCTCTCTCTACCCGGGGTCATGGACGCTGAGGGCAGGGTCGACGAGTCCAGACTACGGATGCACATTTTCAAGAACGGTACGTTTAGCACACGTACGATACATGACCAAATACTACAACAACAACAACAACAACAACAACAATAATAATTTTATTTCACAATAGTTTGTAACATAAAGGCTTTACACCTGCACATAACTACTCACTTATGTTAGTTTTTCCAAAAATTATCTTCAAACCTTCTTCATACATACATGTAAATGCGTGTTTGTAAACGTTGTATGTTCTATAAATTTACAGACGCCATGTTAATTCCCTAACAATAAAGTCATGAGAAGTGATTCACCTGGTGTTTGGAATCAGTACGGACAGGTAGTAAAAACATGTAAAAAAAAAAAAAAAAAAAAAAGCAAATCCATGCTCATATAATGCTCCATGCTCATGAGTAAAATAATTCATTCTACAGTTTTTCTGTTGTTACTCACCCAGCCTTAAATGTATTTTTCAACATATATACAGTGAGAATGGACAATAGGTGGTGTATCTCAGTTGATGGTGTCTCAAACCCAACAAATTCTTGTTTGGCCTAAATATGAGTCTCCAGAGGTAATGTCTTTAGTTACTTGTTACTCGTAAATTGGAATATTGTCTCACCTCACTGAAGGAGATATAAACTCTAAAATCTGAAAAAAGTTAATTACACTACTGTAAATAAAAGATGGTGCTATTACTTTACATTGATAAAGCAACAGTGAGTCTGTTAACATCACATGGGGTCAACCCCCAATATACTGAAAGTCAAGAGAAAGTCAAGTGATGCCTAGAACACAGTCAAACCATTCATCATTTGATTGTTTATTAAACCTCCTTCAGGCAAAGAACGCGAGAAGGAACTGTGATTTAGACAATAAACACCAGTTATAGGGCAGGCAAGACTTTGAAAAGGAATCACATGAGACTCAAAGGCCTATAACTAGTCAGTGAAGTGTGTGAAATTAGTTGGATTAGTTTCAGAGGTGGCTCAGCAGTTAAATCAGCCCTGAAACAAAGCTATCAGCGTGGCATGTTGTAAATGTCTGGGTTTAACACTGTGCAGACAGGATGATCAACTTCTACCTGAGTCGTTTTGCAATGAAACGTCACATTGAATCCATAATCTTTGACCAGGAATGAGGACACCCATCCATTTGACCCCATGACCTTTATGTGCTTAAGATTTAAAAACAGCAGAACTATTACATAAGATATTTTTTTTAATTCCTCCAGCATGGAACCCCAGATTCCAACTTTTGCCTCGACTTTTCTGAGCTACTCCGCTTGGCTCTCATGTGATCGACCTCGGATTTGTTTTGGTCTGAGAGTGTCTGGAAAGATGCTGGTTCAGCAGAGCCTACTGCCAACATTCACAAAGAAGGGAAACATGTGTTTGAGACTACAAGCCACAACTGAAACAAGTCGTTGTCTGTTGTTGTCCATTGACTACAAGTGCTGTTGGAGTTTTGATTTCTGTGACTTTGGTCAGACTGAATGTCTCAATGTGTTTGTCCCGTTTGACACCATCAGTCAACAAGAGTCCATTACAAATGATATCGACCTTTACTGTCTATGTGAAGGTGGTGTGTCTCCATCTGAGCGTGGCCTGTCATGGCGTTTCCTGTTTGGGATGTACCCGTGCAGCTCAACATCTTTGGAGCGCCCGCTGCTGCAGGAGCAGCTGGTCGTACGCTACCAGGTCATGAAGAGAAAGTGGCAGCAGCTATTTCCTTCAGCTGTGCGGATGCATCTCAACGGCACTGATGGTAAAGAGTCATGAATGCATGTCCAGAGGGTAGTGGGGACCGGTATTGGTTGCAGAAATTGATATGGACCTTATATGTGTCAGTGTCACCATTCTTGATTTTCTGTTTGTTATTTTCCACGGCCATACCCCTCATCAATCCCCTCCAGCTGAATTGGTGGCAGCAGTCAGGTACTTTGAGCAAAGGCAGGTCCACGTCCAGCTGGAGGTCCAGGACCAAAGTGAGGAGATCAGGGACAGACTGTCTTTTTTGGAGCTACAGGCGCAGGTTAGACAAGTCCAACAAGTATTGTGTATTTCAATTTTGTGTGTTATTTGTGCCTGTCTTTTCTTGTCAACATGTTTTTCCATCCGTTGGTCTGAAAGATATTCCAAGCTGTTATAGAATGGAAAGGGTAAAGTATGTTTATGTTACTGAGCCAACAGGAACAAATTAGGTTAAACCAACTGCTGTCTTTTGTTTACCTACGGATTTATTCCTGTTGTAACTATAAACTGTAAAAGCTCCCTCATACTGAAGAATGTGTACACAGCTTGCCATGTATGTATACAGTAAATTATTACAATACATACTGCATCTTTATTTTAAATTAATTTTCCTCCTTTCATCAGATTTTGTTTGAGCGGGTTACATTCGAGCAAAAGGAGCTGCGTGAAGCCATACGAATCATTGACAAGGATGTACCACGAACGAATAGAGACTTGAGTTATTACCAGTAAGTGGAGGCCATTATTTTGTCAATCATTAAGAGTGGCATATAATATTCATGAGTGTATTTTCATTTGTGTGTAATCACAATGTCTGGGTTCTCTTGTGCTCTTGTAAAGGAAGGAGTTCAGAAGTGTGTTCAGCTGGTAGCAGGCTCAAGCTGCATCCACACTAGATGGCACTAAATCCTACATCTCTGTTTTATTATATTATTATAATGTGCTGGCAGACATTATATAAACCTTAATATAGGGTTTATACAGTCACTTATAATAACAATGGTTTTGTGAATTTGTGAGAAAATACTTTTAAGTCAGACAGGTGTGTGTGTGTGTGTTTGTGTGTGGTCGCAGGGTGCTGAACAAGCACTTGGACATTGTTTAGTTGAGCAGGCCTTTGAGCTTTGTTATCTTTTCAAGGCAAATGTAAATACTCCTGTTTGTTTCTCAGCCATCTGTTTGTGACATGGGACAGATTTCGACCTGACAACAAGCAGACCTTTGGGAGTGTTTCTAGGGGCTTTATTAGTCAGGAGCATTGAATTCCAAAGATGTCAATTCAGCATCTTGTCTCCACGTGTGTGGACATCCAAGAGGGTTGCATGTTCAGTATTGGTGTTCAGTTTTTGCACAGTGGTTTCAACAAAACGTATGCCTTATTATATGCCTTATTAACGTGTGTTTGCAGGGGCGAAGGTTCAGGGAACCTGTTGGTGCTGAGAGACATCCTCATCACTTATGCTGCATTTCATCCAGGTGACTGATGAGACTGCACGAGAGGGTGTTCATTTGTTGTGACGTTACAAATACCGACTCTACTAATACTGAATGCCAATTGATTGTCCATTCAGAGGTCAGTTACGCCCAAGGAATGAACGACCTGTGCAGCCGCTTCCTGGAGGTTCTGGACTCTGAGGTCGACACTTTCTGGAGTTTTTCCTGTTACATGGATAAGTTCTCAAAGGACTTCCAAGCTGATGGTCTTCACAGAAAAATAGGTGGGTCAAACAAAGTCAAAAGTAACAACAATGAAAACATGAAACAATGAAAAAATGAAAATTCGCCATAGGAAATTGACAAACTATAATATTAAGATCTCTGTGAAATATTTGTCAGCAAATAAGTGTTTAATAACATTTAGAATTGGAGGCGAATCTGTTAAAAGAACTGGACCCACAGCTATACACTCACCTCGTCACGGACAGCTTGGAGAGCTTCACCTTCTGCCACAGGTAGTCATGTGATCGCAGCCAGAACCATAATGTTCTCATGTTTTCACATGCGTGTTTTTTTGTGTGTATGTTCGTGCGTTGCTTCTTCATGTAGATGGTTGCTGCTGGGATTCCAGAGAGAATTTGAGCACAGTGATGCACTACGTTTGTTCGAGATCCTGAGTTGTGACCACCTAGAGCTCATCTCTCAGCAAGTAGACAGAGCACGTTACCAGGAAAGGTTGGCACAGCAGCACTGCACAGGTGAGAGTCAAGTCATATTTGTTGGATGGCTTACTTTGGACAACCGTATGTTCTTGCTTTTTGGTGTTAGAAGAGGATGATCCAGAGTCACAGCTGCAGGTCATCAACACAGACTTCACGTTTGAGCTCTTCATCTGTGCAGCCATCCTGGTGGAGCACAGAGAGTCGCTGCTGGAATGCTGCGATGAAGTGCAGCTCATCCAGTTCACCAGCAGGTGTGTCTCTATCCCGATTCTTTAACAGCTGAGTGTTTGAGGGATTGTGCATTAATGAATCATTTGCTTTTTTTGTGCAGCCTTCAGGGAACTCTTGACCTGAACAGCACACTGAAGAAAGCAGAGCACCATTTCTATAACTACTGCAAGCGCTGTGCTTGGGACTACATGAATGGGCGCTGTCGAGCTCCCCGAAGTAAAGAGGACGACTTCCTTTATCAGCTCCGAAGTTTATTTGTTTTTAAATAGTAGCTACGATTGAAATACCACACTCCTTTTGAAACAGTCACTTGGAACAAGGGATGGATAAATCTTATGTGACGTTTTGTCTGATGTGTTAGATTCCTGATGGAAACACACACACACACACACACAAATACTGCATAAACACACACACACGCTGCTTACCTTTAAGGTGATCTTGAATGTACAGTATTTATTGTCAGAAAGTGGACGCTTACTGCCATGAACTGCCACATTGTTCAAAGCTTCCAAAACACACGTCCTAACCTCAGAATCTGAATTTTAGACGAATCATATGAAGGGTTATGCAACTTTCAACCGCTGGAGGAAAACAACTACATGACCACGTGTCCAGTCACATGTGATGGTACGATCTGGTGTGAACAGGTGGTGTCTCTTACAAACTGAAGTTATATTTAATGCCACATGGCTTATGTGTCAAAGAGGCCTGTGCAGTCAGATTAGATATCCGTTTTTTTGGCTGTGGTACAGAGACGGTGCAGTGGAAGGAAATGTCTGAGACTGAGGCACATTTATGTTTTAAGAGACCCATAAATAAATGTGCAATGTTTAATAATATGCTAATAATGTTCTTCCATTTTATTATAGTTTTTATGTTGTAGCAATGTTCTGTCACTGTGCTTCATAAACATGCATTTCATAAGTAATGGAAACATAATCAACTCATGACTCGTTTAAATGGATGATTTTTTACAAACAAATGTTGCCAGGTAATGTAAATACACTAAAATGATGAAGATTGTGAAGTTCCCCCTGATGCTAAATGCACATGTAAACAAAAAAAGATTTTTCTTGGTATCCAACGTTCTCAGAAGATTTTGGAGATACCTCACTTAAACCATCAGCAATAACTTTTTCAAAACAGCGGGGTGCCAGTTGTGCACAGTCAGCATTTCTCTCAAGGAGAGTCAATGGGCAGAAATAGGGGCCTAGAACTTTCTATGGTGGGAGTCACTTGACACCCTGATGGACTCCCCTGCACAGCACTCAATATACGCTGGGGACGACATACACTCGCCCTCTTTGTCTGCCTGCCGGGAGAGGGAGAGGAGTGCTGGAGAGGAGCTCAGGTGTTGGTGTTGTGTGCTGTGTGGAAACCCCTTGAACTCAGTAAATCCAAGTTTTGAACATCTGACAACACAAGGTAATCACTGGTATGAGGAGCAATGCCTGGCTTCATCGTCTGTCCTGCTTGCTGCTTTAAGAACTTAACCGCCAAATGTTGCCTGTCAAACAACATGACAGGCTGAAAGAGAATCAACACGAGAGACCACACAGTTTATGTCAGAGACTGCAGGAAAAATATTGTTTTCATTCTTTCAGGTCCAGCTGGGTGTGATCATGCCTATTACAAGATAATCGAAGCACCTCCTGCTTTTCTGTGGTTCATGCTCCCAAATGTATTTTCTGACGCTGCACATGGCTGGTTTTAGATGTGAAAGTAGAACAGGAGGTGAAGCAATGGCCACACGTCAGCAATTTTTTTTCTGTTGCGTTACACAACTGAATAATGCAAGAAAATTCAATAACCCACTTATCACTGAGGGGACTGTGCGGGACACATGCTTTCCTCTTACGCTCAAACAGTAATATAATAAAATGAAATGAAGGTACATTTGTGCACTGTAATTTATTAGAATGGGTTTATTGTGTCTGCTTTAACAATTTGGTCCTGGTCAGTACAGATCCTCCAGTGCAGCAGGCACAGTGAGTGTGGTATGTTGTCAAAATTGAATATAGTTGTAAATAAAAGTGGGCGCTGTGTATTCTCAGTGTATTTTACTTCAGTCTCAGCCCCTTTTATGTATATCCCGTCATCCCCGTCTTTGGAGCAAGCATACTTATTATAGTAACTGGACAGTCTTTGGGGACAGTCAGCTGTCGGAAAATATACACGCTGACCACTGGTTAAGGATCAGTGCTACGTCACATGTCACCACTTTGACACTATTGCTGAGGGAGAGTGGAACTGGCTGGTGTGGAGACTGAATGGAGGAGCAATGCGTCAGTCTATTTGGATTCAAGTGGTGGTTGAAAGCATGACGCCCTTAAAGCTAAATGAGACTCACATGGCCATGCATCTGAACTACAACAAATGAACAAACAGTGGGACACATTGTTGTAAATATACATGCATGCATGTGAAATATGTGGGTTGTAAACATCAATCAATCATTATCCAAAAAAATCATGAAACCAAAACCAAAACGTGATTTGAAGCCAAGTCCCACTACTCCTAACATTCACATAGTCAGTATTTACAGTATATATATATAAACACGGTCTCATAAATACAGTCTGACAATATGCATGATGATTTCAAGCGTTAATTAGGGAAAAGTGTCCAAAATGGACATTTATAAAACTAATGCTGTACTGTTTCCCTTGAAGATGTCTAAAGGACCAGCAGTAGGAATTGATTTGGGAACCACATATTCCTGCGTGGGAATCTTCCAACATGGCAAAGTGGAGATCATTGCCAATGACCAAGGAAACAGGACCACGCCGAGCTATGTGGCATTTACAGACTCCGAGAGGCTGATTGGGGATGCTGCCAAGAACCAAGTGGCCATGAATCCCACCAATACCGTTTTTGGTAAGGAGACGAGTCACACTTTTAATCATCACCTCAGAGAGTTGGCTAACCCCATATAAAGCATCAACCTAATGCATAGTCCTGTTTGTCTACACCAGATGCTAAGCGTCTGATTGGTCGTAAGTTTGACGATCCCGTGGTGCAGTCTGATATGAAGCACTGGCCCTTCAAAGTCATTAATGACTCCACTAAACCCAAGATGGAGGTTGAATACAAGGGTGAGATCAAGACTTTCTACCCTGAGGAGATCTCCTCGATGGTCCTCACCAAGATGAAAGAAATATCTGAAGCATATCTTGGCCAGGTAGTCAATAAAAATGTGCTTAAAATGACCTGGAATAGTTTTGTGTGAATTGGATGCCTATTTTCATTTTTCTGATGTGTTTTAAGCAGTATATCTGGGTTTCTTTGTTACAGAATGTGACCAGTGCAGTTATCACAGTTCCTGCTTACTTCAATGACTCCCAGCGTCAAGCCACCAAAGATGCTGGAGCCATCGCTGGGCTGAACGTGCTGCGCATCATCAACGAGCCCACTGCTGCAGCCATTGCTTATGGCCTTGACAAAAAGGTCAGCAAAATGCAAATGTTAAAAAATTCATCCACCAATTTATGGCACTGAACAATATAAATGCAGCAGTTTTACAAAAGGGTGCAGTAGAACCAATGCTGTCGTTATATCTTGCATTCTTCTTCCAGCTAACAAACTGGCACCTACTGTCAGGTCTGTTACACTCAGAGCTGCTTAGCCGAGAGCCACGACACGGATGAAGAGTGGGCCAAAATGTTCACATTAGTAATGTTTTCTGTGATATATTTCAGGTTGGCGGTGAGCGTAATGTGCTGATATTTGACCTTGGAGGCGGTACCTTTGATGTGTCAATTCTGACCATCGAGGATGGCATCTTCGAGGTCAAGTCTACAGCCGGTGACACTCATTTGGGTGGTGAAGACTTTGACAACAGAATGGTGAACCACTTCATTACCGAGTTCAAGCGCAAATTCAAAAAGGAGATCAACAACAACAAACGAGCAGTGCGCCGTCTGCGTACGGCCTGTGAACGTGCCAAACGCACCCTCTCCAGCAGTACTCAGGCTAGCATTGAGATCGATTCGCTCTACGAGGGAATCGACTTCTACACGTCAATCACCAGAGCCCGTTTTGAGGAACTCAATGCAGATCTGTTCCGTGGAACCCTTGAACCGGTGGAAAAGGCTTTAAGGGATGCCAAGATGGACAAAGCCCAGATTCATGATATTGTCCTGGTGGGTGGCTCCACACGTATCCCTAAGATCCAAAAGCTGCTGCAAGACTTCTTCAATGGCCGTGACCTGAATAAGAGCATCAACCCTGATGAGGCAGTGGCCTACGGTGCAGGTCCGTATATTCTCTAGTCATATAACACATTTTGAATTCAGTCAGTCAATCATCAGGTGTTTCAAAGCTTTCTTTTATTTGTTAACATTTTAAAACTCTCCACAGCTGTGCAGGCGGCCATCTTGGCCGGAGATAAGTCTGAGAATGTACAGGACCTGCTCCTGTTGGATGTCACACCCCTGTCCCTGGGAATTGAAACTGCAGGAGGGGTAATGACAGTTCTTATCAAAAGAAACACCACCATCCCCACAAAGCAAACCCAGACCTTTACCACGTATTCTGACAACCAACCTGGTGTGCTCATTCAGGTACAGTAAAAGTAAAATCAATTCTCCATTAACAATCAACACTGTTTTTCGCAGGTGCATTGGAATTTTATTTTGAATTTTTCAGGTCTATGAAGGTGAAAGAGCCATGACCAAGGACAATAATATCCTGGGAAAGTTTGAGCTGACTGGTATTCCACCAGCTCCCAGAGGGGTCCCTCAGATTGAGGTGACCTTTGACATCGATGCCAATGGCATTCTCAATGTGTCTGCTGTGGACAAGAGCACTGGCAAAGAGAATAAGATCACCATTACCAATGACAAAGGTAGATCATTATATCAAATACATACTACTTCAAAACTGCAAAGAAACGTGGAAAACAAACAAATAAACATTGCACTTGCACACAGTTTCATATCTGTTCCTCCCACAGGGCGACTGAGCAAGGAGGACATTGAGCGTATGGTCCAAGAGGCTGAGCAGTTCAGGACAGAGGATGAGGCCCAGAAAGAGAAGGTCACAGCTAAGAACTCCCTAGAGTCTCTGGCCTTCAACATGAAGAGCACCGTTGAGGACGAGAAGCTCCAAGACAAGATCAGCCCAGAGGACAAAAAGACCATAGTGGACAAGTGTAATGAAGTTATCGCCTGGCTGGACAGGAACCAGGTGAGAATCTACGGAAACAACATCTTAACAACATATCACCTATTATCACATGAACTTTGTTCCTTCTGTCATCCAGACGGCAGAAAAAGAAGAGTATGATCACCAGCAGAAGGAACTAGAGAAGGTGTGCAACCCCATCATCTCTAAACTTTACCAGGGAGGGATGCCAGGGGGGATGCCAGGGGGGATGCCTGGTGGGATGCCTGGTGGTTTCCCCGGTGGAGCTCAAGGAGGCTCTTCCTCCGGCCCAACTATCGAGGAGGTCGACTGAATAGCCTGCTGCTTTATCTCAGATCCCATCATCAATTTATTAGAGCATTTTTCTGCTCCAGAACACCTTGAGTATTATCATCAAACACTCAATGTAATGTCAACGAATTTCAAACTTTCTGTTTAACATCTAATAAAAAGCACATCGATACAATATTCATAAAAAGTTTGTTGTCAGAATTAATTGTGCCACTTGATGACATGTGTCAACTCCTATAATGTGACAGTGGTGATAAACACTATTGGGATTCTCATTTGCAGTAAATACTGTGTTTTCTGTGCTTTTTCTCATATAAAACTGGCGTGTATAGTAACTGATCATCACATTTAAATTGTTGGCCTAGTTGTCAAACATCTCATGAAAATGAGGTAACATAAAGACCACAAGCCATTGTGCGTATACAGCTTGTGCAGGTTGTGTACCCTTGTGTACAAGACAAGTGCAAACACAACCATGTATGTGTGTTACTTTTTTCACCCAGACATTTCAGGGGCTTATCGCCAGATGTTCTTTTCTCAGCTCTATCGCATCTGTTCACAACCAGTAACTGCAGCACTGAACACTCAGAGCTCAGGGTCAAACACATGAGATACTCATATAAAAGCCAGTGTCCCACACAGCTGAGACGTGGGGACGTGAATCACATCCTAGACACAGCCATGCTCTTGTTCCTCACTTGCTTCGCCCTTGTGGCGTCTGCACTGGGTGAGTTGCTGGTGCAGTTAATCATCATGACTGCTTCTCCATTTGTCTAATTGTGCTGGTGTTAGAGACTTAATATTTTGAAGAAAACATCCAACATCCTCATTGAATTGTATTGGGCTTAAGGGTGTGGAAGACCTTCAATCCCGCCTCGCGTCAGCGGATACAACAAGATTGTAAATGGAGAGAACGCTGTGTCTGGGTCCTGGCCTTGGCAGGTTTCACTTCAGGTAGAAGAAGAAACACCTCCAGCCTCACTGTGATACATACCTGGAGCATTTTGGCCATGGATTGAAAAACAATTCCTTCTCTTAGGACGGCAGAGGATTCCACTTCTGTGGTGGATCTCTGATCAACCAGTATTGGGTTGTGACTGCCGCTCACTGTCGTGTGTCGTAAGTAACTCAGCAGTGTCAAGCAATCACACAAGAGGATTCCTGAAACTGCCCTTCTCTCTCTTCTGTATTATTTTTTCTCCAGTCCAAGAAGCCACCGTGTTATCCTGGGAGAGCATGATCGTCAATCCAATGCTGAGCAACTTCAAGTCAAGACTATTTCCAGGGTAAGCAGCACCATCCAATGTGTTCTTTGTCTGAATGAATCATCTTCTCAAGACAATTCCCTCCCCATTTGTTTATGATCTATGCTCCCCTGTCCACCCAGGCTATCAGCCACCCCTATTACAACTCCCAGAACTTCAACAACGACATCACCCTTCTGAAGCTGAGCTCCCCGGTGCAGATGTCAACTCGTGTGTCTCCTGTGTGCCTGGCCAGCTCCAGCACCAACATCCCCTCTGGAACTAAATGCGTCACCACCGGCTGGGGCAGGACTGGCCACACCTGTGAGTGACAAACTGTTACAAGCAGTTTACAGTCGTATGAACACTCACAAAAGGGGGGATATCATATAATACATGTCAAAGATTCATTTGTGCACCTCCTCTTCCTTCTGCATCACAGCAAGCCCCCGCTACCTGCAGCAGACTTCCCTGCCCTTGCTCAGCCCTGCACAGTGCAAGCAGTACTGGGGTAGTAACAGGATTTCTGACGCTATGATCTGTGCTGGTGCCTCTGGAGTATCCTCCTGTCAGGTAACAAACTCAAAGCTGAAGTTTCTGATTTGTAGAGAAACATGCAAAACCCAGGTCAGCTGGAAGTCCGTCACAGACCAGTTAATTAACAGATGAGTCTACAGTAATTGTTGAAAAATAACGTCTGTACACATCAGTCAATCAATCAATCAATCATATAATGTTACATTTTATTTTAGTATTTTGTCCTCCGCATTTGCTTTTTATCTTGCTCTATAGAATTAACTAATACTAATTTCAGGGTGACTCTGGTGGCCCTCTGGTCTGTGCGAGCGGTGGAGTTTGGAGCCTTGTGGGTATTGTGTCCTGGGGAACCTCCAACTGCAATGTGCGCACCCCTGCCGTGTACGCCCGCGTTTCCTACCTGCGCAGCTGGATTGACAGGACCATTGCCTCCAACTAAACTACGTGACATCATCCTGCTCTTAACTGTGATCAGGGACTTTATTCAGCATGAATAGCTGCAGTCTCAAGTTTGAAACTTTATCTGTTGAGTTAGATTGGTAGCAAGCACTCACTGTACTGCTTTCATGCTGCATTAAGGTGGAAAAACAAATAAAACATTTAAAAACACTTATGTTGTCATGTATAACACTTTCATTGTGAAAATGAAAGTTACACACATAGGGTGTGTGTGTGTACTACTTTTATATGCTGTCTATAACACATCTGACATTTCAAAAGGATTCCATGAAATATTTGTGTGATGCAGAGAATCTGTGGTCCTGGAGAAATCACGATGGATTGTATGATGGTTTGTTGCCTACAACATTCTGTGTATGAGCCTACAAATCTTGTTAGGGCCAAACGAATGCTTCTGTTGGAGGAGCTGGTGGATCCACAGAAAGTGTATTTATGATAGCACAGAAAGCACCTTCAGAACTTTATCAAATGCTATCTAACATAGTCCTATTTGCAAGAAGACATTATTTGTCCAAATGAAAACAAATGAGAAACAATAAATAATCAACTTTGGGACAGTTAATTCAAAATCTCACATTATTTGTATGCATTACGGTGCCTACAAATTCTCAATAAAGCAATGGAGAACACTGATGACATGTTTAGTACCTGATAGGACAGGGCAACGTACACTGTTGTGACGGCAGCTGTTTCGTGGTTGTCAACAACTGTATTTGAATGAATGAGAATGAAATTGCTCTATCACAATAAATTTATTTGTGTCAAAAAAACTTATCATCACTAATGTTATTTCTTGAGATAAAACAAACGAAAACCAGGGCCTTCGCGCTGGAACATATTCCCCTCACTGCATAGAACATGTGGTGCAGATAAATCTGGAAGCTCCATTGCTGGGAGCATGAGGGACTGAGTAAAGCAGGTTGAACATTGGCTGACTTCCACTTGCTGGGTCAGTGCAGTCATCAGCTAGCGATCGTAGAGCTCTTTCATCTCCTTGAGGACCTTGATACTCTCACTGTACCGTAACTGGTTCTTGTTGGAGCATTCCTTCCACCTAAAAGAAGAGCAGTATATTAATGTCAACTCATTTATCATATTTAATTTTTGTTTACTAGAGATAATAGTAATGATATTAAAGTGCATTCTCTATATTTGATTTCTTGTTGATTTTCAAACAGGGAATGAAAATACTATTTCCATCTCCTAACACACTAAAAAGAGGCCATAGCATTTATTGTTAACATAGAATTTCAGTCATTATTATTCATTTTGAACTGAACACATCAGGCCCAGGACAGGTATGTGTTTAGTGTGGTGGAACGTGGTTATTATTTAACCAGTGGATTTCTGTTCATTCAGTGTGATAAGATCATTTAATTTTCAGGAGTCAGTCTTTTTTCTGTATTAATCTGTTATTTCCAATGAGAATGAAACATCTTGTGTCTGAAGGCTTTTTCCTGAAGAACATACTTTTGCCTTATCTTCTTCCAACGCTCCATATGGTCACATAGGAAGGAACCTGACACAGGAATGGAATCTGTTGACTGTGGAAGAGAAAAAAAAAATCTGCTTTATAGGAATAAAAGTGTGTGAATATCACAACGCAAGACGAACATTCACAATTCAAATCCAATTATTATGCAGAAACCTTGCTAACACAGGGCTTTTCAGTCTGTGGGACCCTGAGATTGACAGGTTCACCGGTGGTGCTGGACGGACACCGGGTTGGAGGGGGGAGTCTGAACACATTCTGACCTTTGCCATTTATTGTGTCTGTAATCTGAAAAGAGAACACAGAGAGATAGGAGTCATTTACACAGCATAAATCTGGATTAAATGATACACAAAGACAGTGTAAGCTTGCAATATTTTAATACAATGTATTTTTTACTTAGAAATGCATCTTTCTGGACGTACCTCCTCCTCCACCATGCTGTGTGCAGGGCTTGGGGAGGCAGCTGGCTCTCGTACAGAGGGATTGTTTCTCATCCAGGCACGACATATAGGATACAGAGGTGTGTTGGTATTAAACTGAGCCAGATCCACACTACGATCAAACAACTTAATAATGTATGCATCTGAAAAATGGTGAAAGAAAGAAAACATTAAGATAAGAAAGACAGGATTTTAAAGACACCATTTTAAAATAACTTCAAAAATACAATATAGTAATTAAATGACAATACCATATGTCAAAATTTAATTTCTTGAATTTACAGAAAATCTTTTTACTTTGTTTATGCTGATTGCTCTCTGGTATTCCTTCGTCCATCTCTTTCCGCTTCTTCCGCCGGTGTTGTGGAAAACGTGTGGATGGTCTGTAAAGCAACACAAACAAAAGCAAGGAGTTCATAAAGCAAATGAGGCAAGATGAACTGATGCTGATGCAGTCACTTACCGTTTCCCAGCAGATGATGGAGACAAATCCCTTCAAAAGGTAGAGAGAACCAGACTTATCACATTAGAAACCAGAACTTCATGGATACAGATATTATGTACCTTTACCGTCAGACACACTACATTCTGTCAAACTGAACACATGAGTACATTAAACCTTGTGCTACTAACTTGTTTATTGAGTCCACACTGGGTTTTCCAGTATCCACCTCATTTTGCTCCCTGGTGAAAATACAGTTAATTTAAATAAACAGCAATGCATTCACCACTTAAAATGTAGGTTTCTAACCTTTCACTTTCACTCTTCTCCACCAGTCCCTTTAAAACAGCATCCAATCTGCTGCGGGCGACGGCCCCCTCCGAGTCTACAGGGCAAGAGCTCCATCAGTCTTACAGATCGATTCAAAATGGGTTTCCGACTGTCATTTCTACGTCTGACAGTTTGACGTGGAAAGGAGTAAGTACAGTGGGTTAATCTGTCCTTAGAATGTTCGTTTAAATTACCGATAGTCTTGATAACACCGATTAGTATATAACAGAAGATAGCTTACCTGGCCTTTCGGTCTTGATCTTGACGTGGTGCATTATAACCTTTCTATAAAATTAACACGAAGAATACTGAGGCCACAGTGGTGGTGGCCGGACCTGTCGCCACAGAACAGTAGTAAACAAAGCTAACGATGCTAGCCGGTTGGCCGTAGCTCAAGCCGTTCACAAGCTAACAACTTGATCTACCGCTGGATCGACGTATGTGTCCTCGGCCGCACACATTCATACATAACATTCGCCGATTACAAAGTGCTCTGCGTGCAGTTACAATGTAAATATAACACTGACCGGCACTTATAATATTTCAGAGCGGGCTACTATCGAGCTAAGAGGACGCTGACCAAACCAGCTTGTTTTCCTCACATCCGTCACAGACTTTCCTCTTCCGCGCGCTGCCACTGTCCTGTTCGCTCATTGGTCCTTTGGGGTCGTAAACCTTCTCTATGATTGGCGAATTATTATGTCGATCATATTAACCCCGATGCCGATTGGCTGTATCTTTTAACGTACCGAACCAAGTTTTGTTTGGACAAAACAGTACTTGTGTAGATGAATATTCGTAAAAGCCATGCCGGTCTTAAAGTACTCACCTCCTGGCTTGTGGCACACACACATTTAACATTTAATTTATCATGCTAACTTTTTATGTGGACCCTGCGAAGGCCTGATGAAAGCGGTTGCTCCGTCTCCTGTAGTGAACTGATAGTAATCCTCAGGTGTAAGTAGCATTTAGCTGTTAGCAATCAACCGGCTCCGGCATGTATGAAACTCACGCTGGAACTATCTGCCGTCTCTGTGTGACATCTTGAGGCTGTTATGAAATCAAGGTATGATCTCTAGAGCTGCACGTTGTTTTGTCTGAAACTACAGTCAGTATTGTACGGTAAGTGTTTGCACTCTTCCAGAGGATCTGCGAACTCGAGGCAGAATCCCCGTCAAACTGAATCCACAGTGGGGAGAACTTCTCACCGAACCCAAGTCCTGTCAAAGAAAAAGAAAGACTCAGTAGGGTCTATTACCTTTATAGTGCAGTATGTGTTTGATTCATTCATCCCACATGTTTCTCTTTTGCAGACTGTCAGACCGGTACATCAGCAAGACGGTTGTCAATTACACACCTTTGAGAAGAGAGAGCACGTTTTGAGCCCCACGGATGGACAACCTGTCTTCACAGAGATATGGCCTTCCATTATTTCTTCTCCCACGAGCGCTTCTGATGCAGTTGCCTCTGAGAGACCAGCAGCAAAGCCAAGTTGTTCCACTGAACTGGGAGATCAGCAGGATTCTGTGCTGGCAAAGTATTCACCAGTTCTAGAATATAAAAACATACAATGCAGCCATGCGCATGTCTCATCCTCTTACACAGCTGTTTTATTTCTTCCTGCAAAATCCTAAAAACACTGGACAGTGGTTTTCTTAATTTAATATCCATTAAAATAGCATGCATTGATCTTCGATTTCATAGGTATATAGAACGCTTTCGCCACGGTCAACCGCAGAGTCGAGCAGAGCGCCAGCGGATGGCTTCTGTTGTCGGTGAGGAGAAGAAGCCTTTTTGGTGGAGCTCATCCTCATCGCTACCTTCTAGTTCTACACCAACTAAAACCAGACACAGAGGTACATTTGTGCATTTTGTAGAAATGCTGTTTCATATGGGAGGTGTGATGGAATGTTTCTTGGTAAAATCTCACTGTGAATTCTCTTTTATTATCCTGTTGCCGAAAGACCACAGTCAAGTCACTTTCAGTCCCGCTGAACGACAGCTTGAGGGAAGTCCTTCTTCATGCAGAGGACCTCACCATGTGAGTGGTAAAGTGAATGGACCACAATTTAGCATTTCTCCACTAATGACTTACCTGGAAGCACATGTGTCCAGTGTATAAAGTACATTTATAGAAAAATACAAGTACAACAGCAAAGGACAACAGCCCTGCAGGAAGGTTCTAATGTTAAGTTGTCTTGAGTACATTTAGTGTGACTATTTTGTTGTAATATATTTTTGATGGTGTTAAACTCTTCTGTGTTACAGTAACATATTTCCCGCTCCTTTTATGTCAGCCAGGGTTGAGCATTAAAATCAACACCTCTCTCAAATTCATTAAAAACAGGACATTCTAATTTTCATGGAAAGAGGATTTATTACAGGGCTGTTGTATCAGAATCAGAAGTATTTTATTCATCCCAGATGGAAATGCCTTAAATTCCGTGTCATTGTAGGGATAACTGACTGACGGATAGATAACTAACAAACTGACATGTGTGTTTAGAATTATTCAAAAGAATCAATATTGAATTCAGTCAAAACGTGGTTGTCATCCCTGATTTCAGCTCCTGTTATGAAACATTTGCCCAGCAAAACCCAGGTTGACCCAACACTATCAGTAACAAACTCCATCTTCTGCCAAAGCCTACACTTGCACATTTGCATTTCAGCGTGACACCGCAAGCATAGGAACCCTCTGTGGAATTATTTGTGTACGTGTTTGATACATTTGTGGCAGTTTCAGTCAGTTCATAAAGTTCATCTCCCACAGTTACGAAAGAACATCAGTGTATTTGTTTGCAAGAACATTGTTGCATTTCTAGGTTCTTATCACAGTAGTGGGAATGTCGTGCTGTGTATTGTTAAAAAAAAAAACCACTTGGCTCACTGCAGGCTTTTGTTTGTCAGATGCTGTCAGACACCTTCCAAAGCGACTTTGATGAGACGGATGACACAGAGATACTCTGCTTTCAGGAGAGGGCTGCCACTCTTCTCCAGAGCGGGTCAGAGCACCAGCAAGTTCTAATGATCAGCACCTTATTTCCTGAAACTCTGTGTGATCTGTCATCTCCCCAACAGTGACTGTTTTGTCAGCGATAGGTCCGTACCTGTCCGTTCAGAAGGTCTGGGATGCTCAGATTTCTCTTTGCCGGTCAGTGTAGAAGAACCAGCACGAAGACCTTTTCCCAGTTTAATGACATCTTCTGGTGAGGCATGTTTAGTATAAACATAATAAAAGAGTCTGATTTATGTTACTTCTAATCACTCTTTAAAGATGTCGAAGTCTTCTCTTCTGGAACTTGGAACAAATGATGCTTGTTATACACTTCCGTGTCAGCAGTTTTGTTCTGTGTTTTATCTTTGTTGACATTTACAGCAAAAGCCAGGTCAGACTCATGTCAAGCTGCGTCCTCCCGAAAATCTCCTGCTATTCCTTCTATGGTTCCTGCTGCTCGCCCGGAGGAAGACATCCTGGTCCAGTGGCGTTTATGGAGAAAGAAGGAGCAGACCAGAGAGTGGGCCCATTCTCAGCAACACTCAAGTCTTCATTCCTCCACATTTAACTCTCAGGGCCTCCGTGTCCTCCAGTCCTCAGTAGAAGGACGAGGTCACAAGGTTGTCACGATTTACATTGTGTTGTTTTATAGCATTTTTCTGCATTCCGAGAATTATTTTGACGTTCCTCTTCCTTGGATCATTTGCAGCAAAAGCAAAGTGTTGAACGTCCTGGAGCCTCACAAAGAGTGTCTCACTCATACATCCGTGCTCACCAGTCCCAAGCTACAACTCCTCCTGCCTTGTCTGGCTTTGGTCTTTCTGGTTCTTCAGTCCCTCAACACCAGGCTCTTCCGCATGTTCCAGCACACATGCATTTACTTTGTGACGTGTTACCCTGTCCCATCCAGTCACCGCATGCTAGCACACAAGAAAACATTTCACGCAGGCAGGAAGAGTCGTCAGCCAAAGATGTCACTGAAAAGACCCACGTTCCTGGAAACCTGAAGGACACCTCCAATGAACAGACTATTGGTAAACGTCTGACCTCATCACCGCCTCCTCCCTCCAGACCCACGAAGGGAGATGGTAAAAGCCCCGAGAAGAATCAAAGAGAAAAAGCCCAGACTAACGACTGGGAGAGGGATGAGATGAAAAAAGAAAGGCTTACAAGAAAGCAGATGAAACACATGAGGTAAAATATAAAACATACACACGGTGCTGACATTTCCAAACCAAATTCTTAATAGATATTTTATTACAGATGTCCTGTGGATAGTGGACTCGATGATGGACATGGCTCTGCAAGCACAAAGACAGCACATCAGCCCGTTCAGAAAAAGAAAACGTGCAAGTCGCAGCAGCCACCAAAGAGGTGTCCAGATGATTCCCATCAGAACTTGACCAGCAAACATGCTCCACCATCTTCTCCAGTCCGTAGCGCCTTAGGACAGGTCAGCATGGACAGGCGTGTTTGCAGCCTAATACCAGACTTAGGAAGATTTATTTCAAAGAAAACAATTTATTCTGGACTTTCTGACAAATGTACTTCAACTTGAATTCTCTTTAGTTATGTAAGAGTAAGTCTATATTACATCACTGTGTTGTTTGCTCTTAAATCTACACCACCTCTTCTCACTGTAATTGTTCATGAAGTCTAAATTTCTTGCGGAGATGCTGCCTAACAATTTTCAAGGTTGTTTATTGAAATAGAAAGGCAAAAGTAGATAGGCTGCTGCATTACATTGATCAAGGATCTGGAAAGAACAAGCATGCAGGCACCAACAAGCACCAGTTAAGATGAGTTTGTAAATTGCCTGAATTAATTAATGCATTAATCAGTCTGATGTTCTCATTGGGTCTTGGCAGGTTGTTTCCGAGGTTTTGTTTCCTCCAGTGGACTCCGCCTCTGAAAGTAGGACCCGTGTTTCATCAGACTCTCCCCCGCAAACAGACTCTGCACATCCTCTGTGTAACGTAGAGAACTCCACAGAGGTCATTTCACAGCTGCTGCAAGAGGCTGATGGTGAGGTGATGGTGGCAAAGAGCACCAGCCTTTAGCCTGGAGTTATTTGTGGACAATATAATGTTATCCATGAATTGCTGTCATTCCTTTTTCATAGAATCTTGTTTTGAGAGTGAGCCATGATGAATTCTGACCACTGTCAGGGGCTGTGGTCATGATTTGATGTGGACTATTTACGGTTCAAAAACAAGAATAAAATGTACTTGTTCTTTCCTCTTTTTTTCTATGACCTTTCTCTCAGATTCAGATGAAAAAGAGTTTGAAGATGATCCTTTGCTACAAGTTCTTCGCAAACAGAGAAAATGGGTGAAAGAACAGATCAGGTAAGTTTCTTTGTAACTTTTATTTAAACGTGTGAGGCAAGCCTCATTTACTGCTGACAAGCTGTACAGAGAATACAACAAAAGCATACAATTAACACAATATGCACAAAACAAATCAAATCAGAGAAAACCAGTGCAAGCTGAGGACAGATAAATTACTAGTAAATAATTTTAAATGACTGAAGAATGGGAGAATGGAGCTTTTCTAGAGATCATTCCAAGCATATGGGGCATAAGCAGAGGAGACAGTAAATGTAACTATTAGTTATATATATTTTCATCTGAGCCTGTTATAACTGCCTAAATAGCATCAAAGTCAAGAAAACTGGAATTTGAACGCTCTGTGAAATCAAACAATTAAGATTCATACATTCAAGAAATCTCCTGTATTTTTCCTTTCAGGGATGTGGATTGTATGTTGGACAGTTTTCTGCTTGAGAACAAGTTACTTGAACAGCAGCAGACACCTGATACATAGCTTTTCTTTTTGTTTTAATAAAGAAATAAAAGTTTTCTTTTTTTTACATATTACACGTTTAAATGTGTTTGGATATGTGTGTTACTAATGACAATTACAATACTGTGCATTTTACCAGTTTGATTTGCAAACACAATATTTACATGACTGGTCACTTGGAACTTGTAAGATTGATGAGTAGAAACAACGGTATGTACAAACCTCGATGTGTAGGGAATATTAGAGCAGTGCCAGGAACATGAGTGTATGTGTTTTGGCACATGCTGAGTGTGTGTAGCTGTGACCAAAGGTGCCTAAAGTTATTTCTGTTTGTCATGTGTGTCCATAAATCTGTCAGTTACGTGAATCCTCATACATGGTGAAGATGGCAGAGCTCAGCTGTCATGTGATTAGGTCCGAGATCTGGTGTTCTCAGTTTGCAGCATCGGTGCAGAGATGATAAGAATTCCATCTGGAGAAACTGCAGATTCCAGAGCCATGGTATCCACTCCCTTTGGGATTCGGTAGCGTCGGTTGAACTGTCGTGTTGTCAATCCTGGACCGTCCTTCTAACAAAGTATAGAGGAGTAAGGACCTGACAGAGCTAACAGCCATAATTTAAAACAAGTATACACCAACCTTTTTTTCTTCATGCTTTCCTTGCACCTCTACAAATTCTCTGATCACTTTAACCACAAGGTCCTGTGGATTGAAGTGCTTTACATCGACTTGAACTGTAAATCCCATGTCGTCACAAGTCACCTATTGACACAAGGTAATTTACATTATTATGGAAACATTCAAATAAACGGTACCAGTCACTTAATTGGGCTTTCCAATAATTCATTTTAGTTCTTTCCAGTTTGTAACTGTATGAATCTGATGGCTTTTGTCCTTTATGACGTAATGAGGCTTTGAAACAAAACAGGGTGAACAGATTTTCACGGCAGTCGTCTATTTAGATTTATATATATTTCTATGGCTGAATTCACAAATAAGAATCAAACTGAAGAAAACTTCTAAGAAGGTGCAAATCCAATGAAATTAATGTAAAGCTGAAGCGAGTTACCTCTGTAGAGCTGGTGTTATCGGCCTCTGGAATTAGTAGGTTTGGGGTCCAGTTGTAAAGTCCACACGTCCCATTCAGTCGAGGAATAAGAGGAGGTATTACCTTCTCCCATGGAATGCCACCAACTGGCAGAGTGGTCAGCAGGTAGAAGTCCATCACAGATCTAGTCATAGGAGGAGAAAGTCTTGAAAGCAGCTGGAGTGACAGAGGGAAAAGTCCTTCAGTGGTCACAACTTACCTCTTAGGAATTCCTTGTTAAAATTAGAGTGCAGAGGGAAAAGTCAGCGTTTGTAGGAGCTCCTGTGAAGTCCTGGCTGAGGTTCAGTGTCAGATTGTCAGTGACTCCAGACTGCTTCCACTCGCACACTCTTCCACTCTCTGCTTTATACTGGAGTTGCATAATGCATGTGGAATTCATAGGGCACCTTGCTTCTATTATGTTCCAGACTGGCATACCCTTGCGTGTTGTTCATGCAGTAGGATAGAGGAACGCAGCTGTCGCATGCAGGCTTAAAAGCAATCAACATTTTCACCAGCTTTATTGTCACCAAACTGTTAATTCCTCTGCTTAATGGTGCTCCACTGAACATACTGATCAGGTGCTGGTCTGTGTCACCTGTTGAGAACATAAGGTCAGTTGTCAAGAGGAGGAGGAAGAAGTCTATCTAAAAATAAGTTCAAAAGACGACGGTGACCCTTGTGAGCTAATGTGCCAGACGGACAGAGACAGCGGGGGCGTCACAGCCACATGCCACGGCACGTGGGTGCCAATGTGCATTTCCCCTGTGTCTGTAATTATATAAATCTAGTATTAGGTATCCAAACACAAGGTATTTACAGTAGAAAGAACTTCTAATCATATAATTCACCTGGTGCCCTTAAAAGGATCTTCATTCCTGATTCCCTCTGTAAATCACTTTTAATAAGCTAGTTCCTTTATCTCGATAAGAACAGTATGTGCAGATTCGTTTGACTTGTTCTTGGCACAATGCAGTGTAGTCAGCATCTGTGGGCACATGTCCTCCCAGTTAGCAATGTGGGACCTGTCAGATCGGCTTTGAGCCCAGTGACAAAGTAAAAGCAACCCTGATTATGTTGAGTCATGTATGATGACAGGATAGCGGGGACATTTGGAGGGATCAAGTTATTGGGTTTCACATCAGGCGCCAATGATTGTCCAGACTTTAGGAGACTCCCGCTGCAGTTCCGATTGTTTGCTGTGACATGTGCAGAGGATATCTCACTGGTGAGTCACTACTCTCGATGTCAGGAATTCATAGATCCTAAGTCTGATTAAATTACCACAGACAATTGTACCAACTTTTCATGCCAGGGATTGCAGACACAATTTAATATGAACTTTTTTTTATTTACCATTCATACAAGAATACAAACAGTGCACACACAACATGGTTATCCACAATAAACGCAAGCCATAAAATCAAGAGGGAAAAAGTCACTACATCTGGAGTTTGATGTCGTGGATATACCTGAAAACATCCTGCTTTGTATGAGATACAGTATGTGACTCAACAATACCTGCTACGAAATATAGCTCAACCTTCTTCTACAATTAACTCTTGTTTTGCACAACATGTAATTTCAAACTCTTTCAGTCCATCAGTATTTGTCTTTTCACAAAAAAGGAATTACTCTGAAGTCTTAAGTCAAAATAAAACAAAACTTAAGGGATACCCAATGGGATGGTAAAGGACAGGTAATCTGCCACTTCGCCCCACTCTGCTCTGAAGTGCTGGAAAATAGTGATCCATGTGGTGAGTATTGCTATCCACAGCAGCAATCCCAGTCCCGAACGCTTCACATCTGAGTAAGTTTGTAGAAAAAGTACAAACAGAACACACACACATAAGAGATTGTTGGTTAACATGCTGTTAAAACAACTGTTACATTTATATTTTTACAGTATATAGCCCTATGTCCTATGCCTACTGGTTATTCATTTTTTTAAAAGCATAAAGTGAAAGCTCTATTTGCTATTTCCTTCAGGATTTAAAATAATGCAATTATCAATAATTGCTACTTTGTTATTTTATACTAGAATCTATGAGATTGAAACTGTTGGTATGATTTAGTGTACACTGGCCATGCCTACTACATACCTGGTGTGTATTTAAATTAACTAAGTATTACTCAGTTAACAGTATTAATGATATTACTCAACTAATAAGGTTACTTAAGTCCATAGTGACCACGTTTGAACAAGCCCAAACCAAACACTATCAGCAACTGCACATCCATATACTGTTACTTGTGAGAAAGTTACTCATGTATATGTCAAGACTTTCTATTAAAATGTAACTTTAGCCATTGCAATTAAGTACACAGATGTCGCAAACAACTGGCAGGTCTCACGCATACATGTTTTTATCTGGAGCTGTTCAGTGTAGGCTGGCTTGACGAACGCCTCCCGGAAAAACCAAACAACGTTGACGAGCCACAGGAACGGAAGAAATGCAAATCCACCTAAGAGAAACAGATATCAACAGAAACATATTGTAAGCAAGTGAAAACAGAAAAAAATGTTGTACCATGTTGTGTCCTGTCCAATGTTTACAATGCTCTCACCCAGATAGTACTTTCTGCATAGACTGAGTTTTTCTTCATTTGGCAGTCGTTCCAGATTCATTGTGGTTGTGATGGTACGAACCTTGAAAGAGAGAAAGAAAAACGTTTACGCAACAGCACAACATCATAGAGATGTGATTTTTGTGAATTGTGTAGCAATTATTGTTGTCCGTGCTAGACAATAGACATTTAATGCTTTTCCCCAGAACTGTGTTAGTCAGATGACTTGAGATCCACCCTCGGCTAACCAGCCCTTCGTTAGCTTCGTTGGCTAGTTGGACCACCGCTGCCAGAAGTAACCCCTGAGCAAAGTAGCATAATGAGGTTTATAGAGGCAAATGAGACAAATAAAGTTCACGTTACCCGCTGTTCTAATGGTAAAGACCGAGAGACGATCCTAAAGAAATGGAAAAGAAAAAAAATCAAATAGCACTTCCTATTTATTCTTCTCACGAATCTCTTCTTCGCGTGTGGTTAAGTGTAAGCTGGACAACAGATTCAGCCCCACCGGAAAAGCATATCGCCACCTACTGTATAAGTATCATATGACATCATGCTCCTAAATAAAAAATTATAAAGTTGGAAAGATTGACCAGTACCATTTTAATGTCGAAGATCTTGGTCATTTTCCTTTTGTCCACAATCTTTATACTATCTTTATATCTTTATACAATCTTTATCGTTGACAAACATACAGTTCCTCTGTATGGCTGGTACATGTGGATGAATTGACAATAAAGACCTTGAATCCTTGAAACTTACATCCATTTCGTAGTCCAAATTAAGTGTCTTTCGAGAGAATATATGATCTTGTTTAACACTTAAAAAGATACACGGACTGGCAACAAAAAGCTTATGAGTAATTTACCCAATGTCAATATTCTGAAGATTTATTAGAGTGATGAATGAATGATGAGTTTGCTTCTTTTGCACAAAACAAATAAAATGTTTGCTGCAGCCTTCAACACTCACACTACACACTGCCAATGGTCCACCCCATTCTGAGCATTATTCTACCCACTGGGCTATGAGTTAGCAAAAGATGAATGACATTTTGTTATATTTGTATTTTGTGTTGTGGTTGTCTAATCATGTTCTGTCACCTGTAAACGGATAACATACTAAATAAATTATCAGGTTGGCCAACGCTACCCTCTCCGATCAACATCTTTGTGCTCCAATCTTAGACTTAGACTGAACTTTCTAGTTTATTCTTGTTTTGGTTCTTATCTGTGCTCTCCTCCGCCAGCCATTATGCCCAACATTCAAATGAGATCTATTGCTTGCCTGTCCCTCTTTCTCTGACTGAATTTGAAAAAGGGGCTTTCAGTTAATCTGTCCCCCTCTAAATGCAATACTATACACTGATCTGAAATGAGCCAAACTCCTTTCACTTGCAGTTTCATTCTCTCTTAATCATCAACTGAGAGTTCTTTGAAAAGTGCCAGTGTTTTAATTTATGTTTATGGCAATTTATTTTGCCATTCTAAATCTGGTTGGAATCCTTAATCATTGTTTTGATTTATTGGATTACTAGTTTGATTCATTATTTGCCTTTCATTATTTGTCTTTTAACTAGACCAGAAGTGTTGCTGAACTCTTGGTCAGCGGGGCCTTGTAAACCATATCTGAATTCACTGGGTCCTACCTGGTTAAATAATGAATAAATGAAGAAAACTAATAAATAAACGATATTTTTCTGGACTGCTGCCATTTAATCCCTTTTTCGGTATGTGAACGAGGACTAAATGTGCAACCACCACCAGAGGTCAATCCTGCCTCGCCCTATCATTCGCGTCACTTGGAAGAAAAAAAAAACTCGATTTCCCATACGGCCTTGCGGCACTCCCCCTCCCAGCTCGCGCCTTCCCTCTTGTCTCATCGCTCGAATTGCTAGCTGTCGGTGTGTTGTTGTTGAAGCTATGATGGCGGCAGCGGGATGCGGATCAGCAACCGCGGCTGCCGGAGGAGGCCAAGGTGGACCCGCTACGGCCAGAGGTCGTTTCCCCGGTCGGCCATGGTCGTCTCGCAGTCGTTTGCGCTCCGAGAAGCGGTGGCAACTCGGACGATCAGGCTTAGAAGCTGAGGATGTGACTAACGGAGGGCCAAGGCCCACAAACCTCGGTCTATCGTTAAACGAAGACCAGTCTCACTTGCGCTTACTTGGAATAGAGGCGAGCCACAAGATCCTTGGCCAGGCTGGATACAGCTCTAGTGGGAGTGAAGAGGTGAGCTCCCAAACCGAACCAGGAGTTAGTATCTTTATTTCATCTTCCCGCATTGTGTGTGATTGTTAAATGTTTACGAGTGAGTGCTGTCTGTAGTAGTGTGCCTGCTTGATGCCATGGAGAAATGTCAACATCCCTTGCTAGGCTAGCGTTACTTTTAGCCTTGAGCTTGGCAAGCTAACCTTACCTGCTAACCAATGTTAGCACAGTGCAGCTTTCCATGACATTTAGTAAGTCGCACGATAAAATAGGCATTTCAACATATAAGAACACTTTAAGTTACATTAGCGCTATTCGGTGCTATCACGGGTTATACATATCGAATTTTGATAATGTTATAACATTGTTTTGTCAAAGTACATGAATGAATACGCCAATTTGTAAACAGGAATCACAATTATCTTACGTATGGCCCGCTCGTTATCGGGCCAGAGTAGCAGCTAGCTTATAGTCGTGAACACAAAGAACGGGAGGGCTAGCGCCTGTTTTATGTCCAGCCGCTAGCTAACGTGAACTGTTCGGTATTCATATGATGACCCGATATGAACAAAGTTACCTGCTTTACGTGTTTAAACACAACATTTTCCGATGCATGTGCAAGATACTATGCATTCAGCTGAACATAGCGTGTTATGAACACTTAGGTAACTAAGTTTTAATAACGGCTAAGTAGCTCTCCCGCAGACAGAATTCACTGTAAATGCTTTAGATACAGGGTCATGGCTAATTGTTAGCCAAAACACGACATGTTTAAATGGAGGTGTAGCACTGTGTCATAGCTAGTTGCGCGGCTTTTGTAACAAGTTAATACTGAGTCTCATTGTAGGCATGCTAGCAGTTGTTAGTTCTAATAGTTTGACGTACTTCTATGGATTTGTTTTAACAACCTTGTGGATTTGCCTTTTGTGTAAGTGTACTTCCTTGCTGGTGTGTATCTAAGTAATGTCAACGTATGAGAAGTTCAGTAAGTTTTCCCAAACTCGTAAAAGCATGGGGCTGTTACAATCCTCACTAAACGTTTATCCGGATGAAATGAATGGCTGTTTGAATGTGAACTTGAGTTCAGCACTTGTCCATTTCCATCATTTTTTTTTTAAATGTAGTCTTAAAGATAACCACGGTTTTGTTGTGAAGCATTATTTTTGGTTAATCTGTTGCAAGTGATTTGTGCACAATGTATTGTTAAACACCAATTACCATCAGACATACATTTATTTTGCTTATTAATCAATTTGCTAAATTTTTCTGAAAAGAAATGTTTTGTGTACAACTTCTGGTAGGCCGTGCCTCAAGCAGGAAACATTGTGTAAAATTGTAATTATTTAAAAAAATTTTTTACTTTCAAGGGAGATGACTTCAGAGGATTTGAAGCTGAAAGAAAGGGCTCTAAAGGACCCTTATGGTCCCGGAAAAACCCTTCCAAAGGTAATGTAAAATGCATTATTCACAACCATACAACTTAAATGTCGCAGTTACAATTGCAATGCAATTGCAATGCACATATTGTACTTATTACAGTTTTGTGTTCAGTGGTTGAGTAGGACTGTTTATAATATCTATGTGTGTTTTTGTAGGTGATGCTGTCAACAAAAAATCTAAACGACAGATCGAGAAGCTACTTACCGATACATC
Source organism: Aeoliscus strigatus (assembly GCA_901007665.1). Classification (NCBI taxonomy): domain Eukaryota; kingdom Metazoa; phylum Chordata; class Actinopteri; order Syngnathiformes; family Centriscidae; genus Aeoliscus; species Aeoliscus strigatus. The sequence continues at coordinate 63,529 of CAAKHB010005519.1, read as the reverse complement.
AGCGAAACTGACAGCGATCAGTCCACCTGATTCTGTAAAAGATCTAAAATCCACAGAGGAGAGACATACATTGACTCATAAAGCAGAGCTTGCAAAAGATTGCAGGAATCGTTCAAAAGGCAAAAACAAAATGGATCACCACTCCACAAAAAGCGGAGTATCATCTCCAGCGCCAAGGATTACTATAAAGTTGGTGGCCAAAAAGAAAATGAAAACGGTAAAGGAGCCCCATAAAAAGTCTGTGAAGAAGGCGAAAGGAGAAGGGATTCAGGATCAGCCCAAAGCCAAGGACATTCAGGATGACCAGATTTCAAGTGCTCATGTCAAATTAAAAACTGAACCGCATGAGGATAAATATGGTACAGAGGAGAAAGCAGGAGGGACCTTACCTGCAAGACGGCGTGGAAGATCTGCTGCAAAGCCAACGGAATCTATCTGCCAGTCGAGCACCAAAGTCGCGACTGATGACCAAAACTCGAAAGAGAAAAAATCAGGCAATCAACTGGATAATGTTAAGGACACTGGGACTGCAGAGTCAGACACAAATAAGACAGAATTAAAGCATAAGGAAATCATGACAGGGCAGCATACTAAAGTTAATCAACAAGGGATTCGTAGGAGCAATAGAGTTACCAACACACTTTCCAAAAGACCTCCTGACAGTGCAGTTGAACGAGGTAGTCCAGTAAAAAGTGATGCTGTTCTTCCAGAGACAAAATTGAAAGTGTCTCGATCAGTGAAGAACAAGCAATCGATAAGAAGTCAAAGACAAAGCAAAAGGCTGAACAAGAATGTTACAGTGCCAGAAGAACATGGTCCAACATCCACAGAGACCAACACTTCTGCTGTGCAGCCCACTGTCTGTTTGCCTCTGGGGAACGAGGAAATGAAGGTCCCAAGTTTAAAGTTGATAAAGATCAGAAACCCAAAATATGGTGCAAAGTCCAGTGGGAAGAATTCAACTCGTAAGAAAAAACGGAAAAAATTTATCTGGACTTTAACTTTAGTAAAGCGAGGAGGTCTGTCACCGGATGCTGAAAACACTGTCAAACCAGCAGAAAAGACTGTGAATGACGTGGGTCAGTCAAGCTTGTGTGACAGTAACACAGGCACAAGTTTGACAGGGGCGGATCCAGTTTCAAAACTAGGTAACTCTACTCCGCAGGAGAGTAATACGGCAGACAGTAATGAGAAGAGCAGCCAGAAAAAAGATGATGTGTCGTTGGAGGAAAACTTCACTTCACAAGTTGAAGTAGAATCAGACGACAAAAATGAAGCATCTCCACAAGAAGATATCACTAAATTGGATTGTGGTAAAGTCGTTCCACCCCTTCAGATCAAAAAGGTCTCCTCTCCTGGAAAACACAAAAGTTCAAAGCCATCCTTTTTAATCCAACAAGTTAGCCCCGTGCCTGAAAAGCAAGAGGATGTTTTGAAAGATGGAGGTGAGGTGAAAGAGGCTAAATCACCAAATGTGGATGCTGAAGTTTTACCAACCAGGAGACTAAGGAGGAGAACACCGAATCTCGATTCACTGCAAAAAAAGTCTGACAGCCATACACCTGTGACGACAAAGAAACAGAAGGTGAAACGGAGTCCACAGATGGAAGCTGCTCTGCAGGTGCACACTGAAGATTCTTCTCAGGTTTTAACAGAAGAGTGCAGCTCACATGTTGTGGCTGAAAACTCCTCAAAGGCAGCAGATGTGAACTCTTCTGAAGTTCCTGATAAGGATTCTCCACAGAAGACTGATGAGCCCTCCCAGGTGCCAGCTGAGGTTTCTCCACAGGAATTGGAAATAGAGCAGGAACCACACATTAAAGAGGCTCAACCATTGCCTGTGCCTTCTAAACTTAGAAAAAAATGTAAAAACAATAAAGTGGGGAAAAAGAGGTCTGTTCAAACGAAGATGTCTGTTGCTTCTCTTGAAGCTGCTGTCAACATAGAGTTTCCTACAGTTGATGCTACTAATACGGATTCTGTCCTAATGGAAGGAAGTCAGACTGTAGTAACAGAAACAAATCAGTCAGAGCCAAAAGACTTCATTCTGCCTGAAATCCAGCAGGATGCTCTATCAAAGGAAGAAGAGCCGATTCAACCACCGGTGAAAGAGGAAACAGACATTCAGCTGATAGACTGTCAGCAATCATTGACTTTGGAATGTCAAGCAATTGATCCAAACAAAATGCGCAAACGAAGAAAGTCTAACAAAAAAGTAAAAAAGACGCGTAAGAGTGTGACAGCGCACCATTCGAAACACAAGCTCAGGGGCAGCGATGGAAAGTTTGCTCCACTTAAATTAGCCGGGAATCAGGGTGTATGTGAAGAGAATGATCATGTTTCAACGCAATCTGCAACAACAGAACTGGCCCCAGGCTCAAGGCTTATTGGAGTACAGAAAAAGTACAAAAAGCGCTATTCAGGAATTCAGTTTCTTGGGTCTAAAAGCTCTAAATCAACATCTAATATCACTTCTAAGCTCATAGAAATGGGTCTTGACAAAGACACATTAAAGCATGAAGAAACTGACCCATTAGTTGATGGGGAGCACGCAGATGTTGTAGATCCCCACCCTGGAAAAACTAAGTTTGTGAAAAACATCAAACATTTCATTATGCCTGTTGTAAGTGCCAGATCCTCACGAGTGATCAAGACCCCACAGAGATTTATGGATGATATTGGAATGTCTGTATTGCCTCGAAGAAACTCCCCGAAGAAGGGTTTACAGCTGGGTTTGCAAATACGTCCAGGGAAAAGGCGAGATGAAGGGACTGGCAGAGCGATATCCCCCATCTTGTCAATTGATGAAGAGGATATATTGAGTGAAGCTCAACTGGACGTTGATCTGTTTTCAGCTCAGGACTTGAGTGACAGCACTGATTTCACTGACAGCCTCTTTTCTGAGACAAAAAGTGGAAAAATGGAAAAGAAGCAGTCTCTTCTAAAACACTCCTCTTTCAGATGGCATCTACCTGAGGAGTCTAGTGAGGAAATGTACATACTGGACAAAGAACTCAAGGACGACTGTGAGAATCTGTTCTTATCCAATCCAGCAAATAGGTCCAGAGAGCTGCTGTCTACTGACTTCATTGATGGTCAGAAAAAGAAAACGCTCCCAAAGTTTGATAAACAAACAGCTCACCTCAAGATTTTTCAAAGGCTGAAGAAAGGATTTCCCAAAAGCAGAAGTGCAACAGAAACGGACAGTGTTAGTAAACCTCTCCAGTCTCCTGTTGATTTAGCAGAAGGACTTGATGATGAGGCCATGAGCATCAGCCTTAGGCAGCGCAGCACAAACACAGAAAAGGAAAAATCCAAGCTGAAGATAGAAGACCTTGACACACCTGGAGTTGTTAGGAAAGTTTCTGTGTGTGTCAGGAGTATGAAATCGAAGTCCCTTGCATTTCAACAAGGTAAAGAGGAGTTAGCAGGGAAAGGCACTGCCCTCCTTCCCTCAGGTAAGCTCAAGTATATACTGTAACATTTCAATAACATTAGTATTTACTTTGTGCAAACTTAAAGAAATTACTATGTAATAGACTAGAAACTGATATATATTCCCTAATTTCAGCAGAAGAGCTGCATTCAAGACAGAATTCATGTGCAGGAAGAGGTGATCGTCCAGGACCTGCAGAGAAGGGAGCCTCTCAAAGAGCTCGCCTCACTGGTGCAAATAAAAGAATGTTCAATCTCCTCAGGAAAGCAAAGGTCCAGCTCATCAAAATTGACCAGCAGAAACAGCTCAAGTCATCGGGGGTAAAAATATTGCGTATTTCTGCGTATTATTGCGTTTTTCCGTTCACCATCTGCTGTAATTACCTGTTGTAATAAATGTGGAATGCATAGACACAATTTTCAAATTGCCTGCAATTTCAATTGATGTTTTGTTATCTTGTTTAGCTGTTGTCTGGTGCCCGATCTCGAGATCTGACCTCGAAAAGACAAAGGAGGAAACAGAGGGTGCAGCCTTGTTCTGAGGTTCCAGTTAAGACAGAGTCATTGCAAGGACAAGTAAGTGTGTGAAGAACAATTATTCCAACTAATCAACTCGTTTGGTGTTTAATGTAAAGGTAATGTGACGTAGATGACTAGTCTTGTGTTGAACAGTCTGTTAGTGTCAAGTGATATAATTGTAATTGGATTAATCGTTAGGATTAGGATCTCTTCCTCTAAAAAAATCTTTAAATTCTCCTTGGTTCCCTCCATATTATTTATAATTGAGAACATTTCTATATTTCTGAAAGTGTTTATCCTTCATTCACAAGATATAGTTCAAATCAAAATGAGCCACCTCTCAAATTCTGTTTTGTCTATTTCTCAGCCACAGCTCATCTCCCCTCTGTGCCAAGAGTTCCGCAGAGCAGGAGGTCCACGCATCAAGCATGTGTGCCGTGCTGCCTCTGTGGTGCTTGGGCAGCCTCGGGCCCTGGTACCAGATGACATTCCTAGGCTCAGTGCCTTGCCCCTGCATGAAAGAACTGGCATTTCCCCTTCGGCCATCCCAAAAGGTAGTCGGAGAGTCACACAAACCTCCACAAAACAGCCACCGTTGGCTGCCGACAATGTGTTTTAAGGTTCATTTGTAACCAACAGTGAAAATATCTCAAATCTGATGATGCTGGTTCTTTGTTCCCCTACTCTGTGTGCGGTCACAGATATTGGCTCTCCCTCAGAATCAGATAGTCCTGAGTTGTCAGACGCAAAGGTCGCCAAGGTCAAGAAGCCATCCAGTTTTATTAAAAAGAAAGGACTTGGACCATTTGGGTACCGCTCTCGGAGGTGTGGGGTATGCAAAGGCTGCAACCATGAGGACGACTGTGGCAAGTGCATGAACTGTCTTGACAAACCGAAGTTTGGTGGTCCCAATACCAAACGTCAGTGTTGTGTGTAAGTAAACACATAATTTAATAATTGTTGTCATGGAGCACAGCACAGGTTTTCAAAAGAATATTAATGGATACTGTTACAACCACAAGGTACAAGAGATGTGATCAGATTGAAGAGAGAAAAGCACGGCGACTAAGTGGAAAAACAGCGCCCAAAGGTAATTTTCTACTCCTGTGGCTCAACGGCACTTTCCTTCGATACTTGAATGGCATTTAAGTTGTCATTGCTCTCTTTAAAGGCCCCTCTAAACGGCGGAGATCCTCTCTCAGCGGGGGGTACTCAAGCGATGAAGGGCTCGACGGTGCTGCAGACTCACCATCTTGTCTCCCATGTGACGATAACAGTCCATCAGTCAGGAAGCAGCCAAAGCGCATTGTGAAACCCCGTGTTTACTTTGACTTGGTGGACTATGAATCAGATCTGGATGAGAAGGCCTTTTCAAGTTCAGCTTCGCCAGCTAGGAGGAGGACTCATGGGCCTCGTTTCAGTACAGGTAAAGAAACAGACAGAAAGATTGGTGCTTCACCCATGATCAGTGCTGCTTACTGAGGAGGGGTTCAGCTGCTGTTGTTGTTGTGCAGTTTGTAATTGTTTGAACATTCCATACTGTGAACCCAAAACCATAAATACGTGCTTGTACATAACAAAGAGCTTTAAGCTTATAACAGAAAATTCTTTCAAACTTGTATCACTTTTTTCTTATTACAGAATCAAACCTAAGTGATGTTCTTCCAATGGTTAACCCTATTATTTTTCTCTTGTTAAAGACTTTGTGTCACTAGATGGATTCCTTGGAGACATTTCAGATGATGAAGTCAGGCAAAGAAAGTCCAGCTCTCACCGGGTGCCTTCTGTTCGGCGTAAACCAGAGAAGGTAAGTGATTCCCACTTGGCTCAGTTCAAGCATATTTGGTAAATGTGCCAAATGTGTAGTTTGAAACACCAAAGAATACACACAGCTGATGTGTGCAGCCTGTTACAATGCATGTAATTTTAATGTATAACTGTATGTCAGTACTGTCAGTAGTAATTGTTGAGAAGGAAAACAAAAATCAAGGCGATATTCCTGTTTGTTGAAGGTGGAATATTAGTTGGCCAATAGCTGAATGTTTTTTTTCCAAGCTGCCCTTTTTAATTGTATCATGTGTCACATTCATATCCAAGGCTATCCCCAAGCAACAGGGTTGTTAATGATGAATTTGAAAAGGAATAGTACTATTTTGCAAGGGAATTCTGGGAGTGTCCATGACGGCCCTCGACATCTCTAATTGTCCTGTGGGTCTGTCATCACAGGGTCCTTTGGAGCAGACCCCTCCCAGTGTCCTGGCTGCTTTAGCACATGGGTTTGAGCAGAGAGATGTTCAGTCTTGTAAACCCACTCACAAAATCCGGGTGGACTTTAAGGTAAAGTACATTGACACGACATTGTTCTATCGATTACAACAGAATCCTGATTCCTCCACAGCTTATTTATACAGTTTATGCTTTGAAATTAAAAAATAATCTATTATTCCATTATTCTGATTGCTACAAGATAAAAGTTATTGTGTCCACTAGATGTCAGACTTATAAACTTGTTTCTTTCTCAACATAAACGTTTGACCTGAGAACAAAATTACCTGACCAACATACCTAAATGGTGTTTTTGTTTGCAGGAGGATTGTACCTTAGAAAACGTGTGGAACATGGGCGGTTTAAGTATACTGACCTCAGCACCTCCCATGCCACCATACGTCTGCTTTCTTTGTGCAAGTAAAGGACAACAAGAGGTAACTAACTGCTTCATCCAATTGGCTCTTTGAAACCTGAAATCCTGAAAGAGAGGCTCCTCATCCTGTTAGAATTTTTTAAAAATTTTCTTCAGTCTTCTAGATCTTCTTACTTGATAAATTTAATTTTGCAGATGCTGTGCTGCCAAGTATGTTGTGAACCCTTCCACTGGTTTTGCCTTGAACCAGCAGAACGCCCCTCTGAGGAAAACAAGGAAAACTGGTGCTGCCGTCTTTGCAAGTTTTGTCATGTATGTGGCAGGAAAAACAGGCCATCCAAGGTACATACAGCTTCATTCATGTTTTACAACATTCTGTTGCTAAATTAAATCCACCTAAATCATATTTTCTCCCTCAGCCTTTACTGGAATGTGAACGATGCCAGAACTGTTATCATGCTTCCTGTCTCGGACCTAATTATCCAAAACTTAACAAGAAGAGAAAAACTTGGGTGGGTTCACCTTCGTAAAAATTGTGTATGTCTACCATAAGTATGCTGAGTTTGTACTATGTTGATGGGTGATGTGTTCTTTGTGTAGATTTGCATGACTTGCATCAGATGTAAAAGTTGCGGTGTCACGCCAGGGAAGAGTTGGGACATTGACTGGAACCATGATAAAGGACTCTGTACAGACTGTTCAAAACTTCATGAGCAGGGTGAGAAGATAATGTAACTGTTATGTACTGTTAAGTATTTTTTCTTCTGCTCTGATAATCTATAAGCCACAGTTGTAGGTTATTGATCATCTTTGGTAAATGCCTCTCTTCAGGTAACTACTGTCCAATCTGCTTCAAGTGCTATGAGGACAATGACTATGACAGTCAGATGATGCAGTGTGGTACCTGCAACCACTGGGTTCATGCCAAGTGTGAGAATCTAACAGGTAATTTTGAGCAACATAACTGTATTTCCATATTAGTCAGGTTTCAGTTTTATGATTAACAAATTCAGTTTTCTGTTTAAATAGAAAATTTAAATTTCAGTAGGTTTACATTAAATGACATGTATGCGGAGCTGGCTCATGCAGTAAAGTCATAGTAGATAGAGCCCCTCCTTCTTTAAATGTTAACTTAAACACTTAAGCTCATCATCCCACAATTGTCAAAACTTGGCTTTTTAGAATGACAATAAACATTTGTAAGCCATCACCAGCAGTATTGATCTGGGTAAGAAAGAGCTACATAAATACAGGTTTGTTCCGTCGTACATGATTTAAGTCCCATGAGATCACGAGTCTCTCCTGCAGTGACATAGTGGATCACATCATGCATAGATGCAATCTGGGGTATCCATTGCTACTTTCACCAAAACCACAACAAAACCACCTTAAATAATCAAACTTCAAACAATTGAAAAAGGTAAAGGCAAGTCATGACGTCCTTTCAGATGGGAACGAATTTGGTTTGATACATCCCACCAAATCTCTATTTCTCTTGACTTTCAGATGAACTGTATGAGATCCTGTCCAGTTTACCGGAGAGTGTAGTGTACTCGTGTCGGCCATGCAGCGTGACCCAGCCCAGTGCCTGGAGAGAGCTGCTCTACATTGAGCTCAGATCAGGGGTGGAGAAGGTGCTAGCTTGCTTGCTTTCTTCCAGCCTCACGCAGCACCTTGTTACCTGCTCACAGGTGAGAAACTCTGCCCTTCCTTTCTAAGCATCTTGTCACCGATGTTAATTTATTTGTTGCTTTTGGAAGTGATTTCTTTTGTTTGAATTAATAATAGTGACGCAAAACCTGAGACAGTTTGTGAGATATTCTGCGATTTGAACCACAGTGTGAGAAATTGGTGGATCCTGACAGCAGAGTGGAAGGACAGCAAGCCTGTGACCTTCGAGCTGTGGGCAAGAAGTTTGATAAAGGCCTTTATACCACGTTGGTGAGTCCGCAGTGTGTTCTTCAAACTCTGAATTGCTCTGACCGAAATATTTGATATGGCTTCATGGACATTATCTTCTATTACCTGATGCGACCACTGAAGCATTCAAGTCTGTGCTGAAACCCAAGCTTGTTTTATTTGCTTTTAATTTGAGTCAAGCCTGGAGAGTTTGCCTCCACATAATGTTTGTTTGTTTTTTTTCATGTGTATTGGTGGTGATTGGATTATTTGGAGCCTGTAAAGCACGCTGGTCAACGTTGGATGTTTTGAAATGTGCTGTATGAATAATTTGACCGTAACCTCCAAAAAATTCTGTTTTGACTGAATATATCACACACACACTATTTGAAAGACAGTGTGGAGTGAAAATTCTTCCCTGATACGTATTCAGAATATTGAACCTGGTCACACTTAAAGCAACACATCAAGTGAAAATATTTATACATGTTTTTGTTGTAGAAAATGTTCCATGAAGATGTGGTTCAGGTTGTGAGAAAGAGGCTTGAGCAAGAGGAAAATCTTCCAGAGGAGCAAAGACCCACTGCCCTGGCACGCTCTTACTATTTAAAGGTACCATATAGAAACCTTTTATTTCACACAGTCCAGAATTTCAAGACATTTGCTGTTTATAAAAAAAAAAAAAAAGCAGCGTAGCAGAACTCTGTACTCTCTCCACTGGTGCAGTGCTACAAATTCACATTACCTAAATGACAACGGTTAGTTTAAGAATTTGTATTTGTCTTGAATTCTACACTGACTGAAATCATTATTCCCATAAGCTCCTGGAGGAGGTGTTTAATTGGTTCAATAGCCAAGATCCAAAGGTGTGGAACCCCTGTACCAAAGAATTGCCCATGTGAGTCATGATTTCCATTGACCCTTGCATTCACTCAATCAGAACATCCAAACTTTGTATTTTTCATTTAACTATCAGTTCATAAATGCGTAAATATTTTAATAGGGGGATGCTGTCCCATGCCGTATGTCCTCCTACAACCGAGCATGTTTATGCTCAGTGGAAGGAGAGGGAGGTTCTCAGGTCCAGAGTACCACTGGAACCCCTGCAGGATGATAATGCACAAAGCTTTGATGAGAAAAATGAAGAGGTGCTTCCTCCAGTGTCTGGAGAGCCAACAAGCTGGAACCACTTCAAACACAGCAGGACTTTCAGGCTTAAAGGTGACACTCTAAATCAAGGATCAATATGTTTTCACATTTCATTTTGTAACAATTACTCTAAGCGGTGCTTTTGGGTGTATGTGGTGGGTTAGGGAAAAGGGCCGGACTTTCAAAAGCTGATCTGGACACTGGCTGGTCGAAGGACGATGAGAGACAGTGCTCCTTGTGCCAAAAGTATGGAGACCTTAACCCCAATGTAAGTGTCACAGTAGACATGGAAATAACACCTATTGTCATGAATAAACTGCTTCTGGAATCAGTACATCCAGCTTTGTGTGGCTGCTCAAGAGGAAACAAAATGCTTTGTTTTGTAGGAAGCAGGTCGATTGCTGTACCTGGGTCAGAATGAGTGGGCTCATGTGAACTGCTGTCTGTGGTCGGCTGAGGTCTTTGAAGAGGACAATGGCTCTCTACTCCACGTACACAGTGCTGTCACAAGAGGTCGATTGATGGTTGGTTATAAATCTACCATTGATATTCTTGTCAAACATTTCTGATAATATATACTAGCCTGTTTTTTCATAGTAAATTTGTGTGTTTAAATTTGTTTGCGTTTCCATCAGTACTGATTCCAATTCCATTTCACAAATCCCAATTTCCTGTTAGCGATGTGAACGCTGCAACCACACAGGTGCCACAGTGGGCTGCTGCTTGACGTCCTGTCAAAGCAACTATCACTTTATGTGTGCCCGCTCCCGTCACTGTGTGTTCCAGGATGATAAGAAGGTCTATTGCTACAAACACAGACATCTGATCAGTGGCAAGGTAATTTTAACTCATCCTCTGCCGATTGTTGAAAGTCTTTTGGTCCTGCATGCTTTCACATTGAGTGTCTGTGTTCTTCTTTTAAAGGTAATAACAGGTCAGGATTTCGAAGTAAACAGAAGAGTGTATGTGGATTTTGAGGGCATCAGCCTCCGCAGAAAGTTCTTGACTGGACTGGAACCAGAATTGATTAACGTGATGATTGGTAAGTGATCTGATTTATTAGGTTTGCTGCTTCACTTCATTTGCCAACATTTTAACTTATCATTGATATATGCATTGTCTCAACACAGGCTCCCTTCAAATCGATAAACTAGGAGTGCTATCAGAACTTTCAGCTAGGAAAGGAACGCTGTTTCCAGTGGGGTTTCAGTGAGTTTCCATTCAACTTTTCAGATTGAATCACATACACATTTAATTGAGATTGTTGGTTTAACAGCACATTTTAATGTTTTCATTTTTATCCCTCAGGTGTTCTCGTTGGTACTGGAGCACTGTTAATCCACTACACAGGTGTAAGTATACATGCACTGTTCGTGAAGTCCGACCCTTGTTACCAGAGAAGCCTGTGGAGGAGATGCCAGACCAAGGAGAGAATCAAACTATTGCCCACAACCCGTGTCCAGCTCCAGGTACGTGTCCTGAATAAACAAATAACTGCAGTCTTGTCGCCGTTTTGTTAGAAGTTACTGAGATAGGTACTAATAGTTTTCATTCACCTTTTTATGTCAGAAGCCAAAGCCCAAGAGACTGACACAACAGAATTACAACCCCAATTGGAAGAAAATCTTTTTGCAGTTCCATCCAATAAGGCCAATCGTGGCGTACGGCCAAAGATTCCCTGCTATCCCCAAACCAGGAGACCAGCTGGAGGACTGTCCAGACCTCTTCCATCCCCAGGTAAATAATACATTCTCAATTTATTAAACAAAAAAATCATATAGTTAGTGAGTACTTACAGTTTCATTCATTTGCTGATCAATCATCTCTTCCTCTTAGGAGTAATTCAGAAACCCCATCACATATTAACAATCAGTGACCTGGAGGAGACGCGAAGGGCACGCCGCCACAGTTCACAGACAACAAATGTCCACAGTAACATGTCCCCACCTCCTCTGGGTCCTATAACTGGACCCGTCACCCTCCGAGCTGGAAAACCTTCCCTTCCAACATCCCCACTCTTTCCAACTGGTGCTACAGACAGTCTGGTAAATTCACCGACAGGTCGCCCAGTTGGAGGTAGAAGTGCTTCCTCAATACGATGCCCTGGTAATACAATGACCCATTGTACCTCGTCTTTCTTTCCTCAGTCTCCCTGGCAGGAAAGTGCAGGAACTTTTTCTCCTCCAAGTCTGTCTTTCTCTCCATCCATTCAACATTTGCCCAGAACTCGATTATCCTTTGATCTGAGCCAGTCAGACTCTGTTGAGGTGCCACACAACTTCTTAGCTTCACCAGAGCCTGAAGATGTTTCTCCAGCAAATGGTACATCTCCCCAGGGAGACCTGGATGACCAGAAGGACGGAGAAGGTTTTTCCTACAGTTCATTTCACAAAGATCTGAGCATTACTCCAGGCCAAGAGATACGGGCGGAACAGGAGATTGAAGAGACACTCCTGGATGAAGGTGTAGCAATGAACTGTGGAGGACAAATAGTGGTGGAAGGTGATGATCAGCAGGAATTCTGGGGAAAAGCCCAAGAGATGCACAAAGCAAAGACCCATGTTGCCAACTTGCCGCGATTGGTAGCCTCAGCCAGGGATGACTTGGACAACACCTCTTCTGATGATGATATGGATCATTATTTTGATTTCTCACGGACAATAGTTAGCTGTCCTGGATCAAAGGATCATTCCAAGTCTCCATCCTCGCCTTCATCCCGGACTATGGCTCAGCTAGATGGTGTGGATGATGGGACCGAGAGTGATGCAAGTATGGCTACCAGTGACGATGCTCAGAAAGTTGAGGGTTCAGGTCAGCCTAGGATCCAGTCGAAAAACCTAAACAACAGGAATGCCCCAGAATCAGAAAGGAGTAACAGCACACAGACTGTTCAGAATCAGATTTCTCTTGCATCATCTAATGATAGACACACAGATTCATCATCACTCAAAAGACCTGCAGATCGTTCACCTCAAACTCCACCAGAATCATCAAATGAGGTTACGATGAGACCGGTCTCTCCTCAGATCTTAACTTCTACACTCAAAGAGGACTGCCCTGAAGCTCCCTTTGGGAATCAGGAAAATGTGCTTCCTACCCGAGTTCTTGAACCTCTGCCTAACTTACTCACAAAGGTGCCTGAGATCTCCTATTCAGAGGGGTTACTCCAGAGTTCCGTTTTAGGGTTTGCCTCTGAAACACCCCTTGTTCTAGAGAGATGTGACTCTACCCCGCCTGACAATGAACAGGCTGAGATGTGTAAACCTTTAAACTCTGAATCTGACAGCAGCCACGAATCATCGACCATGCTTGTGACTCACCCAACAGGTAACGCAATAGAACCTCCATTGGCAGATTCTGTTGACAGTAAACAGGGTGCCCTGCTGGATGTCCTTCAGCCCCCTCCTTTGATGCCTACTGATGGGCATTACCCCTCCCAAGGTCTTGAAGACTCCCTGCAGATGTATTCCTGTTTACCCACTCTCAGTCAACCTCCGCTAACGGGTATTACACTACAACCAGTAAGTTCACAAGAATCAACCCTTTCACTCATGGATCCTTTGTCTAGTAAGTTTACCACCCTCAGTCCTGTTGTAGACCCGACACAGACGGTACTTAATGTTGTTCCTCAGAATGACCCAGCGATAACGGCCACACAAGTGAATTGTGCCCATCCAGAAACTTGTAGTGTGCCTACTCACTCAACACAAACGCAGCCATTGGGTTCTACGGCTGTCCCAGTCAGTTCTTCCCCAGCATCAGTACCATCTCCTCTTGGACTCTGTACAACTACTCCAACGTCAGTTCAAACCACCTCAGCACCTGTGATTTTGAATGGCTACAGTTCTTCATCTATTCAGAAAGAGGCTTTATCTGGTCACACGATCTCTATTAACTTCTCAGCACCAAGGCCGGTTCTGGAGGCTCAACAACCAGTGGTGTCCCAGGCTTTACCAGGTCACGCCATTCTGACTGTGAAGGAGGTTGGAGGCCCAAATGTCGATCCTACACCACATGTCCTCCTGGTAAATCGACTTGGCCAAATCTTTGTTAAGAACCCAGAGAGCAACACATTCCAGCTACCTTCCCCACACTCCCCTTCCTTTAATTGTGTCACTCAGATTGCCAGCCTTTTGCAAAGCAATGCACTGTCAGCAACACTAGCAGCCGCTGGTAGTTTGTCTTCTCCACCTCCTGCTGCCAACGTTAGCCTCTCAACAGCCTCTCCAACAGTCACACCACCAGTTCAGAATCCATCGGCAATCACTCAGCTGCTTACTCACAATAGCAATGGTGCAGTGTCATCAGTTAGTGCAAAGAAACAGAGAAAGAATGCAAAGCCTAAAGATGAAACTGTTCCAGAGCTGAAAAAAACAAAGAAAAAGAAGGACACCAGTGGATCCAAAAAATCCAAGTCATCAAAGACTATTGGGCAACCTACTCCATCAGCGAAGAATCCCTCCATGACTCCTGCTGAAAGTGCCCAAGCAATTATCAATCAAGCAATGGCCAGTAACTACACCCCCAAGTGGAGCGGATTGCAGACTCTCAGCTCTTCGTCCCTGGTTTTGCCCTCTGACCTATTGATTGATCCTGAGGCTCCAGTGGCACCAACACCAGCTCCCACTCCTGCCTCCCGGGCGCGCACCCATGTCCGCATGAAGCGCGTGTCTTCATTGTCAGATCGTATCATTACAAAGAAGTCCAAAGTGGACTTTCTGCAGCCAGAGGCCACCAGTGAGGAGGAGGAGGAGCATGTCAGACCGAACTTTCCAAGCATCTCCAGCAGAGTCTCTGGAGTTCGCATCAAGACTCCCACAGTGAAAGGAGTGCTGAACCTGGATGAGTTAAAAGAAGAGCATCGAAGTGATTCTGACAGCTCAGGGTAAGGCTCTACTTGATTGAAATATACAACAAACATCTGTGCACCAGATACAGATACAAATTAACATTTTTTTCAAGTCCTGTTGAACCTGTATGCTTCCTTAGCTGTTGCTGACTATTGTGTCCATTGCTATTTAAGTCCTTCTTGTCTTCCTCAGGTCTGAGCCCTGGGATTACATGTCTCATGATGAACAAGACAAGCAACTTTCATGGGAACCAGTTGACCACAGCACCCTCAACGACTGGAAGAAATACACAGGTACTCTGGATTTCTGTGTTCTTCTACTGAATCACTGCCAGGAACAATATTCCATCAGTGTAAAAGTACTCCAACTTTGTCTTGCCCTCAATGCGATGTGTCCTTCTGAGTCTGTTGTTACAGTTCTTAACGATTGTGTTTGTGTAAATTGTGCTTTGTCAGGCGCTGCCTCCACCTCAGATGATGAACCACCACCATCTGACGAGGAGGACGAATGTTTGACAAGCCGAGATCAGCCTCACCTGAGGTTTGAGATATCCAGCGATGATGGTTTTAATGTCGAGGCTGACAGTATTGAGTGTGAGTCCGATTTTTTTAAAATTGTTTTTTTTTATTTTAATTTTAAATTTTTTCATAAAAGCTATAAAAAACTATTCATCAAATAGTCAGACATATTCTGTGGATAAGTAATCGTAATTTGGATTATGACACTTTTTTTATCCACCCCTTCTCCAGTGGCTTGGAAAGCTGTGATCGACGGGGTACAGGAGGCACGGGCAATTGCACGGTTAAGACCTCTGACGTTTCAGAAGATAACTGGTGCCAGTATGCTGGGTTTGGTCCATGATGCAGTGGTGTTCTTGCTGGAGCAGCTTCGAGGCGCTCACCGCTGTCAGCGTCATACCTTCCGCTTCTTCAAACAGTTCAGCCAGGAGGATGACTTGCCTGTCAATCCCAGTGGCTGTGCCCGCTCTGAGCTCTATCTTCGGTACGCAGATGTGTTAGGATGGTTGAAAAAACACTATGCCTAGATACTTAATTTACTTTATGTATCCAATTGTAGATTGACACGGATGCTCATGTTGTAACTTTTCTTTCAACAGGAAGTCCACGTTTGACATATTTAACTTCCTAGCTTCTCAGCATCGGCAGCTTCCTGACATTGAGCTTTATGACGATGAAGAAGATGAGGTTCTGTTGAAGTCCACAAGGTCAGAAATACAGTCAAAACACTGTACAAGAAGCTTGCCCTTGTGACTCTATACTGAATTTTAAAATGACACATTTGCATTAATTTTCAAATGAATGTTATCGTGTTCAGACGGGCCACCAGTTTGGAATTGCCTATGGCCATGCGCTTCAGACATCTGGAAAAGACATCCAAGGAGGCTGTAGGCGTGTACAGGTAAGAACACGTTTATATTTGCCACTTGAGCAGAAGTTTTCTTTCAGCCAGTTTTTGCATGATTATTGTGCTTGGAAGTTTTTAGTATTTAGTTTTTAGTATTTATAGTATTTCTGGATATAATATATATATATATATATATAGTATATATGCATATATATTTGTTATAGATGATATAGACAAATAACTTTCATGCATTAAGTCTAAAAAGGCAGGTTAACAAGTTGAAAATGCCCTCTCACTGACTAATATATAATTAGAAATAATATAAAATTATTGTAAGTATGATAAGTTAATATAATTAATAGTAAGGACATTTAATAACATGATATTATGTTAATTAGCAAAACCAAAATATTCTCAGAAAATATTTAAAGCACTTACTCTTCAACATTATGGCTAAAGCTAAAGGAGGCAATTTTTTTGTAGTAAACAAGTCACCTGTTTTTGATAATCACATTTCTTATCTCTTTACATATATCTTTTATATATTTATTATTTTAATATTCATATTTGTATGCCTAGCATTTTTCATGCAGGGAGATGGTACATTTTTTCTCATATATTAGAAAATGTAATATCCATAATAGCTCATATTATTTGTCCCATTCTAAAGTTGCTTCCATAGTACTGTAAAAAAAAAAAAGTTCTAACTGGTTTACACACCTTTGTCAGGTCTGCTATCCATGGACGCGGGCTGTTCTGCAAAAGGAACATCGAAGCAGGCGAGATGGTCATTGAATATGCAGGCATCGTCATCCGAGCAGTGCTCACTGACAAAAGGGAGAAGTACTATGATGGCAAGGTTGGTTCCTGTCACTTGGAGCCCTGCAGTCACCAGAGCTGAAGGTAAAAGAAGAGTTATTAACACACGTTTGTTTCATCTTCAGGGTATTGGCTGTTACATGTTCCGCATTGATGACTTTGATGTGGTCGATGCGACCATGCACGGCAACGCAGCGAGATTCATCAACCACTCCTGCGAACCAAACTGCTACTCGCGAGTCATCAACGTGGAAGGCCGCAAGCATATTGTCATTTTTGCTCTGAGGAAGATCTATCGGGGAGAGGAGCTCACTTACGACTACAAGTTCCCCATCGAAGACGCCAGCAACAAACTCAATTGCAACTGTGGGGCCCGGCGATGTCGACGTTTCCTCAACTGAGTGATCCCTGGTGTGGAAAAGAGGATCCTGTTTATTAGTAGGCCTTAAATTAAGGTGGCACTGGACTGAGCTGAGGAGGGGAGGGGGTTCCGCTCAGCACAGCAGGGGAGATAGCCACTATGAGACGAGTCAGCAGCATCTGGCTGGTCAGAAGGATTGGAGACCCAGAAGAAGTTACCCTGCACCTGAGAGCTTTCTAACCTGGTGTGCTCCCAGGTACGTCTGCCTGTGGAGAATCCACATATAGAGCTGTTCCAGCAGTGCCCCCACAGGAAGTAGATGCTTGTGTTCACGCCAGTGAGGCATTTGAACCAGTTGTCACTGATGTGGAGGTTCCTGGAGCTGTATTACACAAAATTTCTTTGATACACACGTCAAGCCTTATCTGTTTGAATTATTGCTGAGAACCTCCAGCTAGGCTCTGAGAGATTCCCGATATGTCTGGTTCATTTCTGGAGGAGGGGGGTTGTATGTCTCTCTGTAGTACGCTTGTAATCACCATTGCTCCATCCTCCAGTGATGGGAACATTCTGGCCCCATCTGCGCTGTAGTGAAGTCATTTCTTGAGCCATACGTTCACCCAAACCTTTACGTTTGTATTTTATCTTACTTTTAACACTTGTAATGTTGTAGGCTGTTCCTGAATCAAAAGGTATGATACCATGGTGCTAAGTCTTGAAGGGGTTTCAACATCCTTGACTGAGATGGAGTTTAGCTGTGTACTCGCCCTGCTGAGACCATGTATCATAGATTTATGCACTCAAGCCAGACTCTTAACGTTATGGAAACTACAAATTTCACACTGTGTCGTGTGCCCAGTTAATTGGATTGAAACGTTATCAGTCATTCCCAGTGTCATATTTATAAAGACAGAAACTGTCTTGAAGAAAGTTTTTTTTTTCTTGATGTACAGTGTATGTAGCAAACACTACCCAAAGCCAAAAAGAGTTGTGGTGAATATCAGTTTTTTAAATATATATTTTATTACTCTCATGGCAGATGCCCCATTACCTAATGCAATAAGACATGGCTGCCCCAGAGTTGCACATAAAAGAACGTCAAACATACAAATTTTTCATTTCATCACACCTGCTACAGTCGATCTCTAAATCAGGGAGAGCACTGGTATAAAGCGTTGCCACTGAGTGTGTGCATTCAGCTCCTGCTCCAAGCTAGTTGTGAACTCACACACGTTCCAAAACCTGAAGTCTGAAGCGGAGCTGGAGAAGATGCACTCGGCACCTTAAAAAATGTTTAAGTGTTGTTCTTAGTTGATGTACAGTGCTGTCATTAATGAGGTAATGGAATTCACACACTGTTGAAATTGGTAGTAATATTTATTCTTGTTTTGATTTCTATTTTAAACGGTGAAAGGTTGTGGTTTGTATAAATGGTGGTGGTCTTATGTATCTGGACATCTCCCCCATTTGTATCGCCCCTTTTGATCTTTTGTTTACAAGTGATGTCCTTCGTTTCACTAATTTACTTGAATTTTCTTTTGGGGCATTTGTCTTGCATTTAAGCCTTCTTGACAAATTGTTCAAAAGCAGGTATTTTTAAATAATCATTGTTTTCTTTTTATTATTTTATGTTTTGTTGTGGTAGATTACTGACGGTTAGAGAATCAGCCACAGGAGTTACGTGAGCACTGTTTGCCTTCCCGATCCCGTGATCATTGTTGGTTTCTTCCTACTCCTTTCTCCATATTACAGCAAATTCAAATACGTTCCCTTTTGCATGTCCAATCACTGGGATGGAGCCCAGATTTACTTGTGTCAATCACCTAGCTGACGACGAGAACAGAGTCACTCCCAACTCCTTGCAAGGATTCTACCTCAGCTGTTTAGACAGATGTTTGGGAATACTGATGCAAAAAACAGAGGATAATTTAAGAGTAGCTCGGTTTTAATGTCACGGAGAGCTGGTGTGTGCCTGTGCGTGTGTGTGTGTGTGTGTTTGTTTGTGCGTGTGTGTGTTTGTGGGTGCGTCTGTGTCTATTTCTGTGTGTTTGCTATGAAGGATGGAAAGCATTAGTAAAAATCCTGGCGTTATCATGACCATCTCCCAAAAAATCTGTTCAGAAAGCTATATGTTATATATACACATATATATAATAAATATATATAGTAGGGTTATTTTAAAGTAAGTGTAAAAGACAAAAATGAGAAAATATGTGATCTTTAAAGTTACGTCTTTGTTACTATGTACAAATAAACCCTGAGTTTGTAAATATTTGTATACGTATTTCTAAACCTGTTTAATTTTTCTATGCACTTTTTTATTTATAATGGTATTTGCTTAATAAAGATGTTAAGATGTTTCAACAAGGGGTGTAATTCATTATAAACACCGACAGAAGACACGATGAAACACCGGTGTGGGGCATTGATGGCCGACGTTCCTTCAGAGAAGACAGTCATGTTCAGCGAGCATCAGGTGGACGGTGGATTTTAACTGTCCTGCATATTGGCTCTGCAACTTGTCATCAATGAGCAGAAGCAGTTACCAAGGCTGTAACAGGAACATATTGACATATTTGGACAGAGCGTCCACATTTTGTTGTTATTTCCACACGTGTCACTGCACCCTCTTACTTGCTTATATCTTATATCTAAACTGTAACAAATACCACAGTTCCAGGTTGCAATCAGAATAAAGTGCATCAGTTATCGTGTGTAGATGTTGTGAATGAGAGGAGTCAGTTGAGGCTCAGGATGCAGTTCTGCCGAGGCAGCAGAATGATGGAGCTTAGCTCCAGCTGGAGAGGATATCTCTCCTAAAGCTTCTTCCTCATGTGCTGGCTGATCCAGTGGCACTTTACATCGCCTAACCTTGCACTAAAGGTATCAGGTGGTTTCGGTATGAAATGAAGATGCACACAGGTTAGTTTTCTTCTCCACGTTGTCTATGTTTCTTGAAACTTCAAAAACCTCAGCCATTGGTTTCAAATGCTTTTACTCAGTGTGACTTCTTTAATTTCCCCATTTGGTTATTCATTTCATCATGTCATCAAGCTATTTTTAACAGTAAAATCCTATGAGCTCCCTGTAAATACGCACCTGACTAGACTTCTACCGGTAATGAGGATGTTTTTTTGACAATCTTCCCACAGTGACATCACATCGTTGAATCCCATCATGAACTGAATGATGATGTTCAGGCTCTCCTGCTGGTCTACTCTGTTTGCACATCTGAGATGTATCCTGGTGTTAGGGGAGACAATACCTTAGGAAGTGTTGGATCCACGGCGGGCATAGTAGTGAGAGAAGACGTCATGGGTCCTCCAGATGGGGCAAGAGGACAGTCGAGTCAGCCTACCAAGTCTATCATGTTTGTTCACTCCACGCCGCAGGGGGAGAAGCTCCAGTGCCGGAGCTGTTTAATAAATGTAAGGCAGGCGATTTCTTTTTTGCTCTTTTGTCATTGTGCAGTACTGAGAGTGTTGTATGTGTATGTAAAGACTGAAAAGTTATGATTGAGATCGATGAACTCCCTTTAAAAACCTTTGCAGCAGTTTAAAACTGGTTCAGATTTGAACATCACATGAAATGAAATGTCTTCTTTTTCTAGACAGATGCCGACAGATTTCTCCCTCCTCCAGACATCATGCCAGGAACTTTTCCCGACCTTGCCACGGCCAAGCGAAGACATAAAAGTACAACAGATATTCCATATCCGGGAAACATTTGCTTGCTCCCGCCATCGTCCCTCATGCTCACGGATAAAAAGCAGACCCTCCTGCGCCGCTGCTCTCTGAGGGAGACCACCATGGCTTCGCGCCACCCTCGGCACACCCTCAGCGTGCCCAACATGGACAGCATTAGCCCCACTCATGTCATGACCCACTCCACCGCTCTCTCACCTGCGCACAGCGACCTATCAAGCCCTGCCAGAGAGACAGAGAGGCTGGCCAAAGCTCGCAGTAAACTGCTGGACAGTGACAGTCACCAGACGCCTACAATTCCTCTGGAAACCCGGGAGCAACTTCGTTATGTGTCCAAAGATGGAAAGTGTCGGGTCAACCTGTGTCACATATCTGAGAGGAGGCGTTTCCTTTCAGACATCTTTACCTCTTTGGTGGACCTACAGTACCGCTGGTTTCTGTTTGTCTTCATGATGTGTTACATAACCACCTGGTTCTTGTTTGCCGGGTTCTACCTACTGAGTGCCCTCTGTCGAGGGGACCTACCCCAAGGGAGACCTCTTGGCACTACTGCGGAACTTCTCCCAGACCAAAGCTCTTGCTACATAGGCATTGATGGCTTCATCTCAGCTTTACTCTTCTCTGTGGAAACCCAACGTACCATTGGTTACGGCTCACGCACCGTGTCCCCCACCTGCCATGAGGGTGTGCTGCTAGTCATGATGCAGTGTATCGTAGGGTCCATGATCGATGCACTCATGGTGGGATGCATGTTTGTCAAAATATCCCGACCCAAAAAGCGGGCAGAGACGCTTCTCTTCAGTCGTACGTGTGTTATCGCCAATCGGGATGACCAGCTGTGTTTAATGTTCCGCCTGGGGGACCTGAGGGAGAGCCACATGGTGGATGCAAAGGTCCGGGCAAAGCTAGTCCAGTCCAGGCAAACAGCAGAGGGAGAGTTCCTGCCTCTAGAGCAGACAGAGATCGACCTGGGTTATGAAACTGGGTCCGACCGACTCTTTCTGGTGGAGCCTCAGGTCATTCAACACACCATTGACTCCAACAGTCCACTGTGGGAACTGGGCCCCGAGCAGCTGAAGAGGCAACAGTTTGAGATAATAGTCATTTTGGAGGGAATCGTTGAGGCCACAGGTGAGACATCCGATCTTGTTGTAGTCAAGATCAGCAAACATGTCTTTCTTTTGTTTGAGTTGAGGATTTGGATCTGAGCTTGTCACAGAACTGATAAATATCAATGATGAATCGGCCAAATATTAGTATTTTCTCATAAATGTCTGCACAACTTTGGTGTTTCTTTGGATCATTAACGTTAACATCTTTCGCCTCTGTTTCCAGACCAGCACTTCTTCTATAGATTGTATCTATATATTCTACACTGCCGCTTTGTTGAACATGTCGGTGGAGATCGGCGCTAACGTCCCCTTTCATCTGGTCTGGTTTCATTCATAGGCATGATGTGTCAAGCCAAGACATCTTACATCGAATCAGAGATCGAATGGGGCGCTCGCTTTGAGCCCTGCATGACACTGGAGAAGGGCTCCTTCAGGGTCGACCTGCGGCGGTTCCACACCACCTATAAGGTACCGCTGCCAAACTGCAGTGCAAGCCAGGCACACCTGGTTATGTCACTGACTGACTCCAACGTCAAAGACTGGGGAACATGGGTAGAGGAGATGGCTGTGGAGGAAACACCAGGAGTGCACCGAGGATACACCATCGATAACATTCAGGAGGAGAGAGCGTGTGAGGGAAATGAGGATGAAGGGAGAGCAGAAAATGCAACATGCAGTATGTTACAGTAAAGCAAATATTAGTAGTCAGCCCATTTTGGTTAGTCCTTTATTTTGGTTAGTTTTTGCTTTTGTAATTTCTTAATCGACACAGATTCTAAAATTGGAGTTGCTGCAATCAGAGAACTTTAAGTAAGTTGCGAGCATGACGGTGCCCAGTGCTGCACAGATAGTGTACAGATTCATTGAAAAACAAATGTTAAGTCAACGTGATCATGGGACCAGTATGCATTTTCCATAGAGGAGTTGAAGGTGGTGTCATGTGTCGAGGCTCAAATGAATGTATTTAACATCCATGAAGGATATTTGTCCCACTGATCGGCTGTATAGATATCCACATCTGTGATATTGTTATTCACAAGCAAATTAATTGCCAAAACACCCCAAAAAATGTACATGATAAAATAAGTGACCTGTTAACTTGTATGATGCAATAAAACCAACGAATAAAAGATGAGACAGTTACATTGTTCAATCATTTCTACGTGAAGCACATAAATGTTGCAAGAACTCCCGATATGAGGCAATGGAATGGTGACATAATGTGCACCTGCATATAAGGATTTTTAGGAAAACTATTCATATTCTACTTCAGTTTCCAGTGTTATCAGCTGCCAATGACATTTTCTTGTTAGTGTTACATCTCCAAACCGATGCTACTTACCATCAGAATTTAATGAGAACTAATTCCAGGCACTCCTCTATTCCTACGATTCAATTCTAATTTCCATATTTCCTCTGAAGCCCTCTTAGCCAGTGAGCATCCACAACAATTGTAGGATTTCATACCAGTCTATGTCACTACAGCAACATTTGGAGACTTGCAGGTTGAACACCAAACTGACAGGACCACCTGAGCACTTCACCACCTTCGGGGGGCAGACAGACAACCCTCCTCGCTCTGATTGGTGCTTTCTTGTCAACTGCATTTCAGCCTGTAGGAGCAGTCAGAGGCTGGATCAGTTCGAGCTGCCTGTAGTGTTCAGCCCAAGATGACCCTCCTCATCTGCTACTGTCAGAATACATTGACTGTTTCAGCAAATATGTCAGGACATTTTCTTTCTACTGCCAACTGCAGCTTTACGACTCAAAGTTGGTTTTGCTCTCCTTTTCGTTTTCTCTGACAGTGAAGTAAAGACAGTATCATATTTTTAATCATTGCACTTTATTTGGCAGACAGATTCAAGGTTTGTAAAACGTGCGCTACTGGTGTGACTGCATTCATAAATGACCACACGAGGGCGCAATAAACAAAGTCAAGGGCACCTGTTTTATTCAATTTGTCGAATAAAGTAGGGGGGCGGGGGGGGGGGGGGATTGGGGGGCAT